>VIGQ01001467.1:15000-29627 GCA_009663005.1 Actinidia chinensis | reverse complement strand
TAACTGGTTTTTGAGGTAAATTTTTTGTAATGACCCACGTTCCACCCTGATTTTGCTGCTTGAATTGATCCTCCTCTTCAGTACTGATCTCTCAGTCAGAAGTGCTTCATCGAAATGTGGAGTACGTTTTGGCACCATTATGACCCCAAACTACTGTATTCTTTAAATATTTTTGGTGCATCTATCTGACCCATAACGAAGAAACTTTTTTGGCTTGAATATTCCAAAGGTTTTTTGACAGCAAGATTAAGTTCCAAGTTTCTAGGGTCTTGAAACCTAACCCTCCTTCATTTTGGGGAGGCATTTATCATACCCAAGCAACTAAGGCTTTCTTAAACACAAAACATTGACCTCTCCATAGGAGGTTTCTACAATCCGAGTTTTATCCCTCTTCACCCGATAGGAATGGGCAGTTTAGCTAGCCAAAAAAGCCCACTCGAATCCGCAATATTTGATGTAATTGAATTCACATTTACTAGGCATAACTGAGAGTCACCACCTACCAGGAGGATATATAGCCTGAAATTCTATCTATAAAATGATTGAAATCGGGCAATTGTTGAGCTTTGTACACATAGGCAGCCCCAGATACTTGCACGGGAATCATCTGCCTTTATAGAGGAGGGAGGTGGTTGTCGATAGATTCAAGGTCTTCTCTGGTCATATCTGTCATAATGTTAGACTTCTGCCTAAGCTTATCTTTCAGCCCTGAACAATTCCCAAAACTCCCCAAATTATTCAATTGAAGCTGTACATAGGTATATCTCCCCTAGAAAACAACATGAGGGGTCATGCCGCAAATACCAAATGCGGATTTAAGGCCTTTACAATAGGGTGGGGTAATTGAAATCCTTATTATCCTTAGCTGCTTTTGAGCTCCTTGTTAGATACTCAAGGCACAACACAAAAAGGAAAGGGGAAGGAAATAAGGACACTTTGCCTGTATACCTTGTTTGACTTTGAAGAACTCATGGAGGGCCATGATGGAATTGAGTAGGTAACAGTGGACACGCACTGCATTATCCATCCACAAAGAGAAAGAAACCCAAACTAAAGAATTGTCCTGATCAATCCCACTTGATGATATAAAGGCTTTCCTTACGTCAATCTCAGGATACCACCTAGGAAAAATCCGATCCCAGCCTAACGTTTGTTTTGGGAGTTCTAGACCAAAATATACATTATCTACCATGGCTATGACCTTGAACAAAAATAGCTTAAGCAGTGGCATTCAGTTTGTATAACATGAGCCAAGCACCTATAAGCCAAAATTTTTTGAAATAACCTTGTAAGAGACATTGCAGCAAGCAATCGGCCATAACTTCCACTCTTGAGGCATTTTTATTTTGGGGCAGGGCTATTATCGAGTGGTTCATTTGTTTAAGCAGTTGTCTTGAAGAAAAGAATTCCTTGATAGCTCATAGAATTAGAATTTTTGTTATACCAATAGTCCTTCATGCCCACTTGAAGAAATAGACAAAGAACTCATCGAGGCCTGGAGATTATCATCCCTAATGCTGAAACAGAGCCCCTTAATTGCCTTATGAGACAGCTTTCTTAAATCAGATCCATAGCCTGGCCTCACCACCAGCACTCCATCCAATAGTATATAATTGTCTAATTGGGCACAGGAGGAGATTGAGCCAAAGATCTTATAAAAATCAAAAAATTGCATTACTTAATCTCCGGGTGGGAGGCTGTTCTAGGAGTCATCGAGAGGGTAAGGACGTTATATAGCATTTACTTTGTTACTCTTTATCAGATCATGGAAGTACTTTGAGCCCTTTATACATTCCTTATCAAAGAATTTCATCTTTGCAAGTTGAGAGCAGAAGCTTCCTCAGCGTCAGCCAGCCTGAGCATGGAGCAAACGGACTCACTCCACCAATTGTTCCTGAAGAGGAGAAGTGGGCTAAGGGTTATCATGATTACATTGCTACTGGAATGTCACATAACATCACATTTAGCTCCGTTGGTAGTTGATTACTTAAGAAATAATGGGAAATTGTTTTTTTTTTTTTTGATCAGGAAAATGAAAATATATTGACAAGTGGAAAGGCTACAATAAAATTAGGCATTCCCTGGAGAAACACAAAAGGCCAGAGGCCAAACCTCCACTAAAACAATGACAAATAAGCAATCAACCGAAGAGCCTGCATACATTTTACATCCTGACTCTAGAGTCAAACAAACAAAACAGCCTGACTCTTGATCAATACATATTACAAATTACTGGGGCCTCAACTCATATACCAGAAATGGTCTGGTACAAATAGTGTATTACACAGATAAATAGAGACTTGAATATTCCGGAAGGACTGCCTCGGAAGGCTTGTACTTCCCTTCAAATATTCTAAGATTCCTTGCTTCCCGTAAGTAGTAGGTGGTGCATGCTGACCCAATGCGTTTTGCTTTGGCTTGGATTTTCGTCCCCTGCTTCCTTACTTGCCATTGTCACAACAGCTTGTAAAGTTTGTGAGTGTTCGTCCGGAAAAGCCCAGCAAGCCCTTGATTGATTCAGACTTGCACTGGGCAAAGGCTTGACCTGAACAAACATATGCCTTGCTCTGTATTCTAATCACTTTGATCTGCCACAATCAAACATGTTTGAGTATATCTGTGAGAATCATGCAACATGTCCTTCGTAGGTAGTCTCTCCCGCATGGACAGACATAGAATGAAGGCATGGCTTTGGGGTTGTATAGTTTGTTCACAGATGATTTGGTCACACAGCAGCTATTGGCTCTCGATCTAAAGTACGTCATAGCAATTCTGGACTTAAGCTATCCAATTTGAAGTGACTCTTATTCTTTTTGGGACGATGGCTCCCGCCATGTATTCTCTACAGCTATGATCTCATTCTCTAAGATTAAATTGATTTGCTTTAAAGGGCGTAAGTCCCATGCTTAACTCTTGTCGAGTCCCAAAATTCTCGCTTGTTCATACTTAAATGTGAGGACCATACAGGACCCAAATGGATCCTCTTGGCTGGATGTTTCCACAAAGTTTTGAGAGAAGAGCCTATAATTCCAGTGACTTCATATTTCGGATGCCCAAGACCTTTCCCTCAACTTTAGAAGGAGTTATTTTTTGTCAAGACTGATAAAGGCTTCTTTTTTGAGTGTAATGACACTCCACAAAAAGCTCTTGCAGCATACTTTACAATTTGTGCAATACCGAATCCCAGCTGAAATGGAAGAATGAAAGCAAAAAACAGGTCGACCACTTGAAGGAACATAGACTCACACATCTCTATTCTGCCTCCATACGAGAGATTTGCCTGTGCCCAAGTCACTGTACTATAGCCACTGAATTTCTGCTAATAGAGGACTACAAACTGGGTACTAGTGTAGAGTGGAGTCTGCTATTAGGATTCCCAAAATCTAAAATGGAAACGTTTCCTTGAGGGAAGCCTGTTATATCCTTAATGCATCCAAGATCCATTTGATAATGAGACTTGCTGGAAAAAGGTTTTGATTTGGTATGAACTGATTTTGAGGCGCAGAGCAGTCCCCAAGTGCTTGAGAGATTCCTATGTAGGCAATGATACGGGAAGAATTTAGGGATCTCCCCAGAGAAAAGAACAAGGTCATTCGCGGAAGCTAGGGGAATGCATGAGTTTCAGTCCTCCACACCTAGGATGGAAAATTGAAGTCCGGATTCTCTTTTTAGCTGGCCCCAGTGTTTGAGAGAAGGTATTCAAGGAAAGGACGAATAGATATGGAGAGTAGGGGATCACACATTGCCGAAGATCCCTTTTGCCCCTTAGAAGAACCCATGCAATGACCCATTGAGAGTAGGGAGTAGGAGGCCAGTTGTTATGCATTCCAGAATCCAATCAAGAATGGTGGGAGGGGGGGGGGGGGGGGGGAAATTGCAAGGCGTAAGAGAGCATACCATCGAGAAATGTCCCCCATCCACTAAATCAAATGTTTTTCTTAAGGTCCGACATTTAGAAAATGCAGCGAGGAGAAATCCTTTTAGGCCCATATTCCTAAGAAGCTCTAAATAGACAGAAAAATGTATTAGTCGATGCACCTTAGTTATGAACAAAAGGTTGATTGGGCTGAGTCCATATGCATATTCCGGGCTGGGCCCAAGTTGAGGCATGAATTTTGGAGATGACTTGGATATAACGTTGCAAACAGGCTATTGGCTGAAGTCCTCTAACTCTGTCTGCTTCTTGGACTTTGGCGATTAAAGCTAGCACGGTGGTGGTAAGTGAGCGAGCACATCTGACCCGAGGAGAAGACATTCACACTCACGACTTCAATGAAATCCCTCCCAATAACACCCAAGCTGTCTTATAAAATCATGAAGAGAAACCAATCTGGGCCTGGGGCTTATTTCCCAATGCCTGAGAAGCGTAGATTTTTATTTATCCACTCAAAAATTCCCTTACAAGGCTGTAGAAGCTTGGTCAGCCTCTACGAGTTTACCACTGAAAAGGACTGTTTCGCTGATGAGCTAGACTAATTTCCTTTGTTCCTAGCAACCCATTATAAAAAAAGAAACAAGGCTACACTGGGACTTGCTTGATTGAATTGGTTCTGCTCCCATCCTTCTAAGCAAGATAGATGCAATGTGGTTTTTGGATCTGTGATTTGATTATATCATGGAATCATGGAAAAAAATTTTGGTTGCATCTATCTGAGTTTTTGTTTTTCAAGTAATTGGCTTTTCGCTAACTGGAACACAAAGATTAGCTCTGCCTCTGCTAATTTAACGGGCCTGGGTTATCAGTGTTCCGAGATTCCAATCTGGAGATTCTTGTCCTTCGGTTGTCATACAGGTGTTGCTGGGCCCGAAATTAGCTCTCTCTAAGCCTCGGCTCGAAGATATAGGGGAAAACGCCTTTCTGTTTAGGCCCTTAAGAGGATCTTTGACAGCTTGAGATTCCTACAAATCTTGTACATGGTTGTGCCCTCAAATGCAGACTTTCAAGACATTTATTAACTGTATCCCAAAACCTTATTCACGTTTGGCCAACATGTTAAAGACTTTGAAGGAGTAGCTCCTCTATCATATCTAAATAGGGTGAAGTACAGGGGAATGATCGATAAATTTCCTAGGGAAAATCAATATAGCGTGAGCTTAAGGCCCATCAAGGACCCATTTTCGGTTGATCATTGCTGTGTCAGTAGAACCAGATAGAATTATCGACCAAGTGTAGAAGACCCCTGAGGACTCGGTCCGAAATATCCGTATCATAACAACAATTCTAAAGTCCATTATCGCATAAGAGGTGACTGGCAACACTACTTTGTCATCATTGCTGAGAAACATTGTTAAAGTCCCCAAGATCATCCAAGGCCCCACACAATCAGTAGCCAAAATACGAAGGTTATTCCCAGAGGGGTCTTCTCCCCCATATGGTATTAAAGGCATTAAACAAAAAACTTAAATGAAAAATTAATAGAGGAAGACTTACAAGTGACAGCCAATGAATAACTGGTCGGGACTTCTCCATAATTCCAGAGGCGCTGTGTCTCCCTTCTAGAGATCGAATCTGCATGGGGAGGGGTGAGCTCAACGTATTTTTGATTTTCAGAATTTGAATTTTTCCCTCCATTCCTTAGGCTTTGTTGAGTGAGTTTGGTTTCCAAAAAATCCTATGAGGCAAACTTTAGTCTTCTTAATATGCTTCAGAATTCATTAGCTTAGAGGATATTCAACCTTTAAACTGTTCCAGGAAATGATATTGAATGTTTTGGAGTGGGGGAGTCACCACTCTTTCTGCAACAAAACTCCGCAAAAGAAAAGTTACCTTTCCCCATTCTTCACTGTAGAGAGGAATTGTTGTTAAGGCTTTAAGGGCCTCTTTCAGAAGCTTTAGCTTTCTACAAATCTACGCATTGCATGCTATGAATTTGAGAGTCCATGCATATCCACAATCCCCTGGAACTGCATGAGGGCCCACCTGTGAAAATTTAAAAGTCTTTGCCCTTTGAATGTTGTTCTCCCGAATTTTTTTCTTTTTCTGTTTTTGGCAGAGACCCACATGGGGAATGGATCCGAGAGCTTCCCAGGAAATCCGAAGTTTGCATGAGCTTCAACAAACTTGTATAATCCATTTGTTGTGAACCACGGCTTTGTCCACTTGCACCAAGTAGATTGTTGATCCAAGTAAGGAAGGGCCCCTGAGAAAGCTGTATACAGCCACAAATTGCTGCAGCATGAGGGAAGTCCTTAATTTCCTAAGGAGTTATCGGTTGGCCCTTCGATCTTTCATCCATCTTTAAAAAACATTATTGAAGTCTTTAGTGAGTAGCAAGGATCCCTCAAGTCGATTAAATCTTCTAGCTAGCCATAAAGCCCTTCTGCCCATAATTGTATTGTAAGCGTAAACAAAGTGTAAAGACCCGAAAATTTGCATAAATTTCCAAAATATGGGGGGTTATGTGAGGAATGCAAATTTTATTAAGGAGAGGTTAATGTGAAGTAGTAGAATGCTTTGGCGTGGGTTAGTACACATTGACAGGTCTAAGGGTAAAAGTGTGAAGGGGTGAGAGATATAGGACCTTTAGTCAAAAAAGAAAAAAAGAAAAGAAGATCAGACATATTAGCCGCTCTTCTCTCTCTCTCCTTCTCCATTCGTTCTGCTCAAGGCTCAAAAACTCACCAACATTTCAAGTCCTCTCAGGACCCACACCTAAAATCACTTCTTCTACGCGTATTGAAGCTTGTATCTCGTTTATTTGCACCAAGAACTAATATTTCGGAAGTTGGAGCTCCATTGGAGGGCAGGGTTTTCATCTTGCCATCATCCAAGCTCAAAATCGTGAGGTAGGAAGGAATATCACGCTCTTTAGTTGTATTGGATGGTGTAGTAGCCTATGCATTGTTCTTGTGCTCCAATTTATTTCGTAATGTCATTGCTTCCAAAGTGGGGTTGTCTGAGTTAAATTTTGTGATCTACAACTGAGAACTGTTTGAGGCCAGTGAGTTGATTTACACTTGTTGATGTCCATTTATTGCTTACATATTAAAATTTTGACCTATGGTTGATTGTCTCACAATTGTGTGGGGGAAAGTCCACACTCTAGGGTGAAAATTTGCAGTGCTGCCCGGTTAGGTGGCTGGCCCCTGTTTTTTCAGCACCTATACTCTGTTTGGATGATTCCTCCCATCTTGATGTCCATTTGGCCCCCGATGTTCATTCCTTTCGTATTTTGACCCTATCACCATTTGGACACCGAATTCACCTTGATAACATGAATTTAAAAACCTTGGACATGTGATTTAATAAATTTCTAGTTTTATGAATTATACACGCGCGTGAGATTTCTGGACAAAAACGGTGAATTTGGCTAAATGGGACTTGTTGGGAGTTTTTAAAGGCAAATTGTTTGAGATGATATTAATGGATAAAAGGAAACTCTAGGGATCACCCATTTGGTGTCCATAGCCTTTTAGGTGCACGGAGCCCACGAAATCGACGGGGGTGCACGGAGCCATAAACTCCGGCAGCGGGATACTTCCCTACTAAAATTGATGCGTATTTTTATGAAATACGATTTTGGTGTATTCGGACCACTTTGATGTAATTTGGCCGAAAATATATTTGCAATTATGAGAAAACGAGACTTTGGTAATTGTTTGATTTTGGTGGGATATTTTAAAACTTAATTCGGGACATTGGACATAGTTTAGACATATGAACACGTGTTGGGTAATTAGTGGTGGAGTTAAAGTCTTTTGTTCTCTATCCTTACCCATTGGTTGTGTCAATCATTATAACTCATTCATCATGATCCTGTTCATACACCTAGCGAAGGTCGAATAGTTTTTCACTGGGCTCGGAGATCAAACCTATATAATTTTTAGTACTCGGAATGGGAGCATGAGATGGATGCTTGAGTGTGGTTGCATGACATTGGAGTTCATGGCCTGAGGTATTTTTCATCTTGTTTCATATTTTTGAAAGATGGTTTTGTAACTTCTATTTATAAAATTTTTGACTATTGGTTATTGTAATAACCTTTAAAATTGGTACTTATGCATTCGGGTTATGGACGTAGGGATAGAACTTGTTTACTACAAATGGTGGGATATGTTTTGTCTGACTTTGCTATTGAAAGGAATTACTATGAAGTCTTGACTTCGTCCTACGTGGAGTTTAGGTACTTTGGGTTATGAATTTTAGGGCGTGACACAAAGGATATACAAAATGAATATTAGAAACTTACATGTGGCTAGATAGTGACATTAATTTGCTCTGAGCAGTCTATCATCTAAGTTATCTTGTAAGGCATTCCAGGTGTTCAAAATCTACCATTGGATGCTGATGAAGTTATCAAAGTTGCCCCACTGGAACTTGAGCTTGAACAATATACCTAAACCCTTGTGAATGAGTTATGTCTCCAAAATACCCATGATATCCACCTTATTCCTTTGCATGTGGTTGAGAACCCTATTTTGATTCAGGGGTTTATTGAAACCCCTAATATTCCAACATGATCCTATCATTACAGCTAGCTAATAGGGGAGTCACTCCTCTTATTTGCACTGCGTTCAGCATTTGCATTTCAGACTTAGCTGGATGCTTTTTGTCTTTCTTTTTCTTTGTATCTGGGATGAGAGCCTGCAGCTTATGCCTCAATTCTCCACTGGAAACTTGTTGAGCTTGCTGGAAGTAGATAGCATTACCCAGAGTTGCTGTAGTTTTAACCTAGGTTGCTTCGGACCTCGGGTACGAAAACCGGGTGCGGGTGTGAATTTAGGTGTCGGACACCTCACTTGAAAAACAAGATTCGGGGATATGGATCAAGATTGGACAAGAGTACGGGGATACGTAACTACTATAATTTTTACAATATATTTCTCATAAAAGATTGATAAGCTTAATTAATACAAACTGGCATTCATAAACATTTACTTGTCTTACATAAACCACCCAAATTCATTCCAAATCCATAGCTCAAAACAAAAAACAAAAGAAAGATGTCTTACTTAGTCCAAAATTAAAACCAAAAACATCACAAACTAGCTATTATTACTTATGCTTGCAACTTCCTAACATTCATCTCCATTCAGCTGTTCTTCACTCTCCTCAACCTCTTGAAATGTGATCCCCTCCAACTCCGGTTCATCAAGAGAAAGCTGTGCAAGTTCTATCATCTCTTGTCCATCAATATCAAACTGGTCTCCACCCTACAAAACTCATATAAAACAACTTTAAATGTAAGGTAAACAGTAAATACATACATTGTTAAATGTTAGGGAACAAGTGGAACTTATGTCGCCATATTTTTGAAGGCCCTTCAATTACTTCGTGCTCTGTTCCTTGAGAGTAGGCCGAGATTGCAATGCACAAAGCCTAAGTCTTCAGCTCGACTTGTTGCGAGGCGTTTCTCTTCCACACACTGAATCACAGAAAGGTGCTTCCAATTTCTCTCATATCAAGATGAAGATGCTGGACTGAAAAGCAATTTAAAGCAGAGCTGTACCCACATATCATATTTGAGATGCAAAACTGGAGTCTCCTTGTCAGCTATCCTCACAGGTCCACATCGGTTTTCGGTGAAAACTTAAAAGATAATCAATTGATCCCAAAATTGTGTCTCAACAATGTATTTTTCACCATCACGAGCTTATTTTCAGCTCAAGGGTTTCCATCTGCCCTATATATTTTTCCAATTTGAATCCATCACCTTTTTTCAAGCAGATGTCTTAACCTCCCTTAACGTTTAGCTGTGATCAAATAGATTGCAAATCCAGTTTCTATCGCACTTAGCAATTTTAAGATTTGAGTACCGATTTAAGATATAATTTTACCATCCATGATTGAGAATAGTTATGAATAATCTTGGCATTGCTTAACCAAATTTGAATCCACTTACATTGGGTATACTGAGGTGGACTTTCTCCTGGCTCACAGATGCGCTTCAAGGCCCAATTGAGGTTGTGAGACACACACGGATTCAAAAATACATGTGGGTATTTTCTTCAATGGTTAACCCAGCGCCTTTTATTTTTGAGGTGCGTTGTCGGTAACAATCTAGACCACAATTAACTTCTCCCAAAAATCGTTGATCTGTTTGCACGAATAGTTTGCAACTACTCTGGCATCCTTGGTGGTTCCACTCTTGCATCAATGGCCTTTTAAACCTATGATCCCTCCCGAGATGCCGCCATTATGTTAATCCAAAGGCCTGCTTTGCCTATCAGACCACCCTCAGAACCAATGAGACACCTTTCTTCCCCAGTACCTTGATTGGGTGCAGTAACCTTTTGACAATGGCTCTTTTTCTTGGGCCCAACCAAAGTTTTCACACAACCTATTTTATGATTGAGGTAACATAAACCTCCAACCTACAACATGCAAGGACAATGAGTACTCTAATAACAAGTGATAAATCTTACAAAAAAATAATTGCAATAATGGAGCGAGGGGATAATAAACCTGCTATTTGCAAGGGTCCATGCGAGTACTTTCGAAATAGGGGATCTTGCAAACTTGATATGCAACCACTAGCATAAACACCAGCACTCTCTTATCAGCAACATCCTCTCTGAGCAACGTGAATGCCGAAGGTAAAGCACCTTGAGAGGCCATTCCCTTGCATTTTTTCTGTTTGATAAGGTCTGAACCTTCTGGTATAGAGACATACTCAGCTTTTTTTTTTCCTTGCCTTGAGGGCTAGTTCAGCCTTCTAGCTTCATCTTTGCTTCATACTCCCTTTTTATGGCTGCCAGTACGTCATCACTTACGGCTGAGCAACCTTCAATTGTGTGCGAGGTAGCCTCATCAGGTGGCCTTTCCCTTTTGTAGTACGATCCCAACTCTCTTATGGCAGTAATCTGCACACCCAAGTTTTTGTTTTCCCTTTCCTCCCCCCCCGCCACCATACCCAAGGTAACACCTGCGCATGATTCCCAAGGCTTATCATCAAATCTAGCTCTTGAGTAGTTTGATGGACCAAAGATTGGGATGAAGTATTTTTGGAGGCTGGAGAGTTCTTGACCAAGTTACAGAATCCGTATAATGTGATTTGGATGGAAATCAAGAGGTTTTAGCTGTCAACTTATAGGCTTCTGGAAACAAAAAGCTTTGCCGATTGGGTTCCCCATGCCTGTGAAATTCTTCTCAAACTTAGGGATTTGGTATATTTGATGTAATGAAGGTGGAGTGAGGAACATCTTCTATGATCTATTCCACGTGTAAGCCCCCCCCCGCACCCCCCGCGCTAACCATCTATGATTGTGCAAAAAAGAAATGTCTATGATGGGTTTTTAAAAATCATATTGAAAACATTTAGCAAGAAAGCACTCACCTTGTATTCTTCTCGGTCTATAGTCAACGAAACCCTAGGTTGATTGGTGAACAAATCTTATTTGGATGATAAAAAGATGGAGAATAACCGTTTGGTGAGTTTAATATTTGTTTGGTGGAAATATTACTTTTACATTTGGGAAGAATAATCGCCAATGAAGAGTTTGCTAGGTTCTTTTTTTCAAGGATAATCCCTTACGCATGGTTTGTTTTTTTAAAAAAACTGGAGATAAATAGGGACGACATTTCGTTGGATTAACTATGATATACAACCCATGTATATAGCTTAGGATAGGATATGTTGCCACGTGATTTAGCTTTTCGAGGCATATTAATTATTTAAAAATGTGATTCAATATCTGGTTACCGATCTTGTTGGATTTTTTATTCGGATAATTTTTTTGGCAAGCGAACGAGCTTTATAGTGTACCAAACGTGAAATTTACCATCGTGATGAGTTAGTCATAATCTTAAACTTCGCTGGATGTAGAGTATGACAAACAAAATTATACTTGTTCATTGAGAAGAAAAATGATTTTAGCAATGAGACCCATTCTAAAAAATCTTAAGCGAATAGTCTAATTAGAATGTATTGGTTTAGAATATGACAAATTATCTGTAGACTTTGTATGCATAAATTTATTTAGGGGTGTAAAGGTAATTAACCCTTTATTTATTTTTATTTTTTTGCTGTTTTACTGTGCATAAGTTAGAATCTTTCATAAAATTGAAAATAGGAATAAGACTTTTGATTAGTGAAGTTATTGGCTTGATGCATATGAACATTCAAATTCCTTTTATCGGCTATTATTATTTAATTTTTTGCTATTCGTTTCTCTAGAAAAGTGTGACTTAAAATGTTACAAGTGTATAAAAATTAGGTATAGGAAAAAATTAAAAGGAAAGGAAGATCCATAAAAATTTATTTACGTGATGAATATTGCATTTAATTTTGTATAAATTATTGGTTTTAAGGTTGAAATAAACGATTTGCAAGTATATCGAGATGTTGGTAAATTAGAAAAAATGCAAAAAATAACTCAAACTTAACAAAATGTAAATATTACCGATTTGGTTAAAACTGGGTAGATAGTTTGCGCATAAATAAATTATTATATAAAGTCTTTTTTAAAAAAAAAAATGTAATAGAATTAAAAACACATACGCTATTGGGTATTATGATGAAAAACAGGCAGTTTTTTTTTTTTGTGCCTGTATTTAATGGGGATTCATGAACTTGCGGGAATATTAACGAGAAAGCAAGCCTTTAGAAACAATTAGAGGGATACGTACAAGAATTACCCCATCACTTGGATATAAAATTCACAACTCATGTGAGATAGAGTATTTATCGATAATATGGGTGTAATAGCTGTATATTTTGTACGCAAACTAATTCACGTTTTTCAGTACGTGTTTGGCAAAGCTTATTTTATTATTTTATAGATTTTCGAAGTTTTTTTTAGAAACACTCTACAGTTACCCTTTCAAAATAAAAATAAAAGCTATTAAACACATTTCACAAGTTTTACTCTCGGCTGTATTCAAGGGCCCTGTTTGATAAACCGGGTTTTAGGGAGGGGGAGGGGATGGGATTGGGATTAGGAGTCCGTGGGGGGCCCCCAAACCCGTGTTTGGTTGACCATTAATGACCGGACTAATAGTCGGATCGGACTACTAATCCCCCCAAATGGGGTATGCTAATCCACCATGGGGGGGATGGGTGGGTTAACAATCCCTCTAATCCTAGGTCTCCAAATGAGATTTTTTTTTACCCTTGATATTGGTATATTGTGTAAATAAGGGTAAGTATGAAAATGAAATTTAATGAAAAAATTCTATGAAGTTTTGACACTATTGACACATTACCCTGTGATTTACTAATCCCACTGTCTAATCCCGTTGCAACCAAACACCCCCTTCGGACGATTGCCCTCATTACTAATCCCTACTCATTATCATCCCAATCCCTAATCTTACCTCATTACTAATCCTACCAATTCTATTACAATTATCAAACGAGGCCAAAAGTACAGGAAAATATTAAAACAAAGGGTCATTTTTGTAACTTTGCCTAATAACAAAACATTTTTTTTGAAAATAGTGTAAAAAATCACTCTCCAAACGAAATTGGGCCCTATAGTAATCTATTTACTGTTGTTGGACCAGAAGCCCATAAAATCCAGCTTGGTCGTCTACAATTGACGCGCCGGTAGCTGGGGGGATGCTTACAAAATTCCGTAGTTAATGGTCCTCAGAGTGAGCTGGGGTTTCAGAGAAACGTCAGCGTGTTAGAGCGGCGACAACCCCAGAGGCTACAAGGTTCTCAAAGTCGTCTCTCTCTCTCTCTCTCTCTCTCTCTCTCTCTCTCTCTCCGTGCCGAGCATAATTAGCTAAATTTTCTCAGTCTGTTTGTCGGATCTGTGTCGAAACGGGTACTCCGTCAGAAAATGGGCGAGTCCGCGCAACATAGGTTTTAACTTGCTATCTACGGGTTTTTTCGACAGTGTTGATTCAGTACTGGTGACCGCCCATTAAGACTTGGAATGGTTAGTGACTAGCTTTAATTTCTGACCTGGGTCTCTCATCTCTGCCTTTGTTCTAGGCTTCAGCACCCTAACTCTCTTGCTTTGGCTTTAGATTGTTGTTCTTCTACATAGAGTGGACCCGGTCTCTTTATATGTCCCAAAGGGCATTAGGCCCCTCAGAGTAGGCGATCAGAAGAAGCCTCCGACCTATTTAATACTTCTTGCCATTCGATAGCACTATACACAAAATAAATAATAATCACCAGATTGTCCCTGCCATTCCGTCTGTTTCTGTCATCTAAGCGGTACTCAAAGGACATGCATTTGCCTCCTATCCAGAATTGCTTCCCCAGCTATATTCTTACAATCCAAGTCCCAAACAATATCTTGGTTCTTAGCTACCTATCCGGCAATTGTAAATTTTTCCAGGTTTTTGCAACCATTCGTAGAGGGCCCTACTATTGGTAATGTGAGCAAGAAAAAGAAAACAGGCATATTCTCGTAGGAATATAGTTGGTTGCGAGGTTCACCATCTGGCATAGTGATTTCTATCATGCAGTCATCAAAGGTTTGAACATCACCTCCAACTAACACACTAGCATCTGAGATCATTCTGGCCGAGCAATAATTGTCGGTATAAAATGATTTTCCAAGTATAGAGCAAATCTTGTCAGAAGAATGTTCTCTCCATTAGTTCCAGAGGGAGTTCTTAAGTTTTACCCAAACTGGGAAGCAAACTAACTCGTAGTTAAAGTTGAAGTAATTGGTAAACCTTAAGTACGCGGGGTCTACCAAACTAACATGTATGGACACCCTTAAGGGTT
>VIGQ01001467.1:0-2500 GCA_009663005.1 Actinidia chinensis | reverse complement strand
TCCATACTATGTTCCGAGCGTTTGCGAGTTTCCGATACAGGTACTCACAAATTAGAAAGTCCAATATATAACATAGCATGTCACAGTCACTAAAAACTAAGAACCTGACTATTATCGCTTTTTGGGCCAAATGGACAAGTATCTACAATTCCATAAGAGCTATAAATACAATGATACAAGGAATATAAGAAGTTATACTCTTTATAACCTTGTTAAAGACTATGTAGTCCAGGGTGATGAGTGTGTATGTGCGTGTATATCTATATCTGCAAATTGTAGAGCTTGGCTCTTCGCAAGCTCCACAGGTTAAAACATTAAGACTTCCAATTCAACCTCAAAATAGACCCATTGTCTTGCATGTTATTATTCCAGAGTTGTTGATTATGTTGGATTGCAATAAACAAACAATATTCCAGTGTTGATCAGTAGATCACAACTGAAAATGCAGAGTAGTAAAATTATGGCAAACACATTTACGTAACACACACTAGGGGTGGGTTGGAAAAACTGAATGGAATGTTTGTTTATTTTTAAAACCACGAAAGTGACTTGGAATTAGGGTGTGGTTGTTCTTTAGTTTCAACTTCTTATGTGGAATGGGTCATCATTCGATGGTTTCTAAAATGAAAGGTAACTAAGCAAGCTAAAACATAGATTAATGTCTTTTAAGATTATTTCATAGAAGGATGTAATGGTTTAATCATAATGATGAAAACGAGATGAATGCTCCTTTAGGTAAAATACAAGATTTTGCATTATCATATGATGCTTACATGGATGGAATTAGGGCTTTGACATGGCATTTATGTAGATTCTTTATTATTATATTGTGCAAGTTAGAGTTGTTGCTATTGATTTTTAAGAATTTGTAGTTTATCTGGAAGAAGTTGGAATAATTCGGAATAGAGTAGGTCTAAATGGATTGAGTGAAAAATAGTGGGAGGTATTAACCATAAAATGTTTTGAAATTAGCCAAGTGGTGTTTAAGTCTCTTGAAACGAAAACGTAATTAATATATGGAAAGAGAACAACTATGAAACGAAGTATTATTAAGTCTCTCATTTCGGTGGTGGTTCATTTAAGTCATTAGAATTTTCAATCAAACTTTTGGTAGGTACTACAATTGAAATATATTTTGATATGCATCACTAAATTCCTGGAATTTATTCTGTTAAACAGTTACTTTCGATCGTTTTATGTTAATGAATATTTGTGTTGACTCCGCATCTGTAGGCGGTGGTGTTGTGGGTGGTGTCGCTGATGACAACCAGTCATGGCTCAGCAGGGTAGCATAACACTGGTGTGGTAGTGTAGGGTACTTGTGGTAAGTTGCTAAAGACAATGGCGGTGGTAATGGAGGCGCGAATGTGTGGGCTGACATTGTGATGGGGGGGGTGGTGGTGGTAATGGTTTTTGCAACAACGATAGGGTGTTGAAATGGAACCTATGTTATGGACCGAACCGGTCCACCTCCATGATTTGTCCAGTCCATCTTGAAGGTTTCGTTGAAAAGATATCTATGCGAATACTCAAAAATGGTGGGACATACATAGCCACATTATCAATATAGTACTTAACGTTATTTTAAGTTGATTTTTTTTTAAATAGATCTTTTTAAGACAAACATGTTTTGATAATGAATGCGATTCTTGATATGAGTCCACTTGATTTTATGCATGAATTAATGTTCCCACAACTTTTGACAAGGTGAACGCTTCATATCACTAGAGTGAGTCCTCGTGTGGACCAACTTTCTTAGAGACTTTGTGTCTCACAGGACGTACCCAACTAGTGGGAGGACCATTGTATTAACGATTCCAAACAAGGATGAATGAGTTTTTAAAGGTTGCTTTTAGACCTACTGATCCAGTCCCACGCCAAGAATGGAAAGATGGCATATCTTAATTCTAATCAGAAACATCCAAATTTTTGGGAGCTTGTCACTTTCCCATACTCATAGGATGCCAAGAGTCTGTAGCAAGTTGAATTAAGAAACTCCTCATAACTCATACACTCAGGACTGACTGAATGTGATTTCACAAGTCATTCAGCAACTAGGGTAGGGGCTTTCATAGCGGCAAATGGAAAGTAGTTTCCAGCTTTTGCTAAGCCAGATAAGTTGTTGCGTATGTGATATATATATACATTGTAAAAAAATGAATAAAAAGAACATCCACGACTATGATTATTTTCTCTTTGGTTTTGTATACTTTTGAAGCTTTAACTTATCTAAAATTTTGTAGCTATTGTTGTTTCATAGAAAAATATGAATATCTTCAGCATACACAAAGCAAGATGCATGAATCATGGCACAAATTCATATATTCTTATAAAGCTTGAAATTTGAATTAGTCACATATATATGTTTTTCATGTGTCGATTAAGATTTTTAGTCAGACCTTTGTGTATTTATTTTATTTAGTTTATTTGAAAAAAAAATGTTTTCATGCGTCTCGTCATGTCGTAAAATTCCAAATGCAGTGGCTGGAAGCCTATATGG
>VIGQ01001370.1:27500-29916 GCA_009663005.1 Actinidia chinensis | reverse complement strand
AATATCAAGGGTAATGTGGTCAATAGTGTCCAAAAATTATGGAATTTTTTTATGAAATTTCATACTACCCCTTTATTTATATAAAATCAAATATCAATGGTAAATTGGTCATTTGAGGCCTAGGAGCATAGGGGGATTGCTAATCCCACGCCCCCCATGGGATTAGCCACACCCAAATGGTGATTCATAGTCCCTGGCGGACTATTAGTCCGGCCATCCCGCCGAACCAAACGCGGATTAAGGGCCCCACCGGACTATGACTCCAATCCGCCCTCTCCCATGCCCGGTTATCAAACATGGCCTTAGTGTATTAGTGCTCCAATACAATGCTTAATAGTTAATCTATTAAAAAAATACGATCATGGTGGTAGGAAGCAGACCTACACCATTGGGAAGTGCTTTTTCCCCCCCCTTGGGGCGTTGGTCATTCAGAGGTTTTCCAACTCGTGACTGAGTACGGACCCATGCCAGATCCTGGGATCATTATTGGCAACATATGAGTCCAAACCCATTTAAACTGACCTAAGTTGCCATAATTTAGTTTAATTATTGTTTTTTTATCGTTTTTAGTTTTCGTCTTCTCGTCGTGTCAAAGTTCATTGCAGGTAATGTCGAGAAAATTTCAAAATTGGGCAATAATACACTGAGCGTATAGAACGCTCCAGTACAATTGAAGATACGGTCGAACGCTAGGAATATAACGTTCGAACGCTAGGAAGAAAGATCCAGAAAATTACTGAACGTTCGAACGCGAATCAAAAGGGGATGGCGTTTCACAAACGCCAAGAGGAAAAAGAGACAGTCAGAGTTTTCGAACCCTCTTGCCTCAGTTCGAAAAATGCGAGGGCTGAGAATTGGTGATTGTCTTGGCGTTCGAACGCCAAAGCCAAGAATAAAAAGGGAGTTTGAACTCCAGCAAGAAAAGATTGAAAATGTACTGAGCGGTTTTAACGGCTGGTCTAAAGAAGGCAAAAATTGGGCGTTCGAACGCCAAGAGTAAAATGGGGCAGGAATCCGATCCAACTAGATCGGTATTTTGGCCATACTTTTGACTCCGATATCAGATGAGTTCATTTTTGACGGCTGTTGGAAGAGACGTCAAGGGCTACAACTTGTCCTCTAATAGTCATTTTCTGAATCGATCTCTTGGTGTCTCAAAATCGAGATGGAACTACACACCAATTAGGACGTTTGAAGTTTTCTTCCTACTAGGATTCTAATTTGTAAAGTCTATAAATATTTCCTTAATGTCTTTATGAACGAAATATACTTTGGTTTCATAGATTGTTCTTAAAAGTTTTATTGTTTTTTTTGTAAAACCTTTAATTATTATCATTCACGTCCAATTTTTTATACTGTAATGTCTTCGATTTTATTATATGCTTGGCTAGTTTTCCAACTTGGAATTGATTGTGAGAAGGTTGATTGGGGATCAAGGATGAACAATGGGAGGATTTTATATCACCGATTTATTTTCTTGATTTTTTCTCTTCTTCTTCTTTTTAGATACTTTCGAAAACTAAGAGTCCTATTCATGTTCGAAAAATTCTGTATTCGAATCAAGAGTGCACTCCCATGATTAAAACAACCAGATTTAAATACTTTCGAAAAAATTAGGAGTCCTATTATGTTCGATAAACATCTTGTTATTCGAATCAATGATGCACTACCCATGATAAAACAACCTATTTAATACTTTCGAAAACTTAGGAGTCCTATTATGTTCGATACATCTTTGTGAGGCGAACGATTATCCGGCCGTGATATAACAATCAGATTTATTCTAAGTAACGTTTATATATGAATTGCTGGCTCAGTATATACGCTGCATTGTAACGTTTAATTGCGTGAGTTGAGTTCCATTATATTTGTTGCACAAATTGAAATTGAAAGAACAATTGTTTTAAAGCTAAATCTTTTCCGAATCCTAGACCCACACTTAGTCGAAGGATTGAGGTATAAAAAGCCCTCCATTGAATTCTGAGAATCTAATTGATTGATCATTGATTCCGAGTCGTTTTTAATTAAGTTAAAATTAATATTTTATTACTTTCTTATTTAGATTTCTTTAGAGTTAATCAACCCAAATACAAAGATTTTTATTTTTCCTTTTATTTTAGATTCAATTCAACATAATTTATAGTGCTCGAGTTAGGAATAGTGCGAGTTGAGCTGCCTACAGTTATATTTAGCTAGGTCCCTTGGGAGAGAAACGATACCGGATTACGGTTTCTTACTACTTACGGACCCGATACACTTGCGTAAAGAATTCACTCTGGGAGCGAATAACATTACCAGGGGAAGGTAATAAGTCCTTATCACGCTAGATATACACTCTCCAAGGTATCACGTTGTCTTTGATCAACACCCCTCTCATACCTAAGACACTTATCAAAGGTGGAGTCTTTCAAAAGTG
>VIGQ01001370.1:15000-22500 GCA_009663005.1 Actinidia chinensis | reverse complement strand
AAAATGTCTCAATTAAAATATATATTCAAAATATTTGTTAATATTTTTGTCGAATTTTATAATTTTTTAAAAAAATATTTTTTTAGAAAAATAGTTAATTCAAAAAAAAAAAACTTTGTTTATCCAAAAAAATGAGAAAAAATTAAGTTAATAAAAAATTAAAAAAAATTATTAAAAAAATAAAAACAAAATTAAAAAAAAAAACGAAAGAGAGAGCGAGAGAGAGCGGGAAGAGAGAGGAGAGAGGGGGGAAAATTATTCAAGTGTAAGGGTAAATAGTAATTTAAATCTAATCCGAATTTAGACTTAGTCCGGGGACTAGTTGGTCCCACCCCCACCCCCGGCGACAGCACAGTCCCATATATATCGGAATATTAGTTCCGGTCGAATCGCGAAACAATAATCCGAGTCATTTTTTGACAAACAAACGCCGGAATGGGATGGATCGTTGGTCCAGTCCGGGCTAATCCCTCCACACAACCATGGCCTTTGGGTTATTAAATGGATAGTTTGGTTATTGACCATTTTAATCTTTCATTTGGGTGACATTTTGCTTGCCTTCCAATGTTGACCCGTGATTGGTGGATAAATTTGGACTTTTAATTTGCAATAATTATGGTGGAAAATTAAATTTGAATAAAAAATTTGAATTTGAATGGTATAGTGGCCTTAAAGTAGTTGATAATGGCTAGAGTTACAAAAATAATTATGGCTGCCATTATCACACATATTGCATCAATTCCTTGCAATGAAGAGAAGGTTCCCCACTCCTATATAAAGCCATTCTCTCTTTGTTTAAAAATACAACAAGAAAAAAAAGATCTGAGAGGCACACACTAATCTGAGAGAGCTTTTCTTTTTAGCTTTGTCCTCCATAGAGAGATCAAAAGCACTGTAAGTTCGACGGACGGTTAGGCGGTGCTAAAAACTATCCGAGTTGCTTTTTATCCCTGGGATGGCGATTCCATGACTCAACGCACCGGTGAGGGACGAATCAGCTTTAAGGAGATCGTGTGAAACACGAGCTCAACTCGATTGCGAATTCTTCTCATCGTATTGTACTATTGATTTCTTTCATTATGTATTGATAATAGTTTTTATTCAATTTAATAAATATAATTGTTGTTTTCCAAATTCTATATTGTTCTTCGAATAACAAATTAATACAATTTAAGGCTGAACTTCTATTCGAAGAACAAAACCAGAAAATATGTTTAACAAAGGAAAGTTGGTTGCACAATTGGGTTCTATTCTCACAGCAACTTTATTTGTTCAGAATTTTTTTTAAACTAGAATAGTATTCGTAAATAGTTATCTGCAGTCAATTTTTCAGATTTCAGTTTCATGAAAACTATTCAACTTTATTCGAATCTGTTTCAATCTTAGGAGACTTTTTTTCTGTAAATTGTTATATTAGTTTAATCTGAATAGTTTATTCTAAACAGAATTTCAACAGCTTGTTTGGGTTGCTATTTTAAAATAAAAATAAAAATAAATAAATAAATAAAATAAAATCAGTAGATTTGTTTTAAAAAACTATTTGGTTAGATTTCCATTTTACAAATTCATATATTTTCAGTTGCGTTGACAGAATACTGATTTCTGTAATCTGAAGAACAAAAATACAATTTTCGATGTTCAGTTTTCAGAATTTTTAAAAAACTGTTTTTAGATTCAAATGATTGTTTCTGTTTTAGGTTATCTGAGGAGGTAGTAAAAGTGTTTTAAACAATTCTTCTACTTTGGCTATCAAGAAGGATTAAGCTTGGGGTAATAGAAATGCAGAAAAAGAAGCGAAATAGCCTCATTACCCAATTCTCAAATTAGGACTGAATCAAAGAAAATTATATTTTGGGAGGGAACTCAACTTACCACTTCCCAAACAGAACTTATCTTTTCCTGTACTTGGAATGCCAATTAGTTTGAAAAAAACAATATTGAATGTGACCTTTTTCTCTCTCTGGCTTTAGTTCTTTGAGGGGATGGGTCCTAGTGATTTTCCTCCACTGTTTTGGGTAATATGTTGGTAGAGCTTGCTGACTTGCAGAGGAAAAAATGTATTAATATTCAAATGTTCAAATACTTCTAAAATATGGGCAAAATATGAAATGACAACGTGGATGTGACTGTTGGTGTGCTCCGCACAGAGCAGGAAGGTGGGAGTTACCACTTCGGCGTATGCACCTGTGTAGTGCCGCCTTAATGTGATTGGACATGGGAGGACATGAAGTTCAGTGGCCTAGACTTCAAGTACTGCAGCAAAAACTGCTGTTGTACTTGACGACTCTAGGGCTGCAAATATTGGCAAGAGGAGGATCCCTACCTGTCCGAAGAGGAAGCAAGATTCCTGCACCGGGGCAGCAGGGCAAA
Organism: Actinidia chinensis; assembly: GCA_009663005.1. NCBI lineage: Eukaryota > Viridiplantae > Streptophyta > Magnoliopsida > Ericales > Actinidiaceae > Actinidia > Actinidia chinensis. Next base: position 20,130 of record VIGQ01001370.1, on the reverse strand, counting down.
CATGAGCACGAGAACTCCTATGCAAGAAATATATTCTGAACGGTCTTGACAAGACGTTGTCAATGTGTACAAAACCGCTGCACGCAAAATTGATTGTGGAATTCACTTGACAGAAGTACAAGGTGATTGAGATGCCCGGTGCCAGAAATTTCTGATTGGACGGTTCTTGGACTTCAAAATGGGTGGATTCTAAGAGGTCATGGCCCAAGTGACAAGATTCCAATAATCTTCATGAACTAGCACCGAAGGGATGGCTCTCGTTGAAGAATTTCCAGTTGGAGTGATAATTGAGAAGTTGCACTCATGGAGGGAACTTCAAAAATATTGGAAGCAACAAGCGAAAGGGCATGAGTTAGAGGATCTTATAGTTCCGCTGAGAATTGAAGAGGACAACCGCTTGAATTGATAGAAAGGGTGGCTACCAAATGAGTAAAAAGCCAATGTGGTGAACTCGTCAAAGAATGGGAACCAGAACAAGAAGAGAAAGCCGTGGACCAGGCAGAGTTCTGGGGGGCAATTCAATCCGAAAAATTCGAGGGAAATTGATATATTTGTGGCAAGCCGGGACATGGGCAAATGTCTGCAAAAGCCGAGCTCCTCAGCGGACGTTCAAGAAAAAGCAGCCAGTTAGAGCATCACTTGACTGAGTAGAGCAGGTCACAGAGATGACATTTAGAACTGGGACCTATGTGCTGTGGTGTCGAAATTAAATGGTGGGGTAGCACCCAAGGCCGAGGGTGGGTGGCCACTGGCGCTACCACGCCAGTATGCTGTGACAAAGAAATTATCTCTTCTTCAGGAGACATCGAATGGGAACAAATCTACATTGGGAATTCTTCAAGTTCCAAGGTAGTGGGTCAAAGAGACTTGTTCATACTGAAGATTGAATCTGAGAAAAACTCACTTAAACAATGTCCTGTATGTGCCAGACATTAGAAAGAATCTAGTGTCGGGATCATGTAGTTAAGCCCGGGTTAAATTAGGTCTTTGAGTCAGACAAATTGTAATGTGAAGAATGGGATTTACATTGGGAAGGGTTATGTTTATAATGGGCTGTTTTTAAGCTCAATTGTATTGTTCCAAGGTTTCAAAAAAAGAATAAGAAGGCTAACTCCTTCTGCTGACTTTGCTTGAGTCTTCTTATTGATGGCACGGGAAGATTAGGACATGTGAACTATGAAAAATTCAAAGGAAAATAGTTAAATTGAACATGTTACCTAAATGGAAAAAGGTATTGTGACCTTTATTGATGACTGTACTAGATACAGTTATGTGTACCTCATTAGAAGCAAGGATGAGGCGGTGGAGATGTTTAAAATCTTCAAAATTGATAGTGGAAAATCATGAAGCAAAAAAGATTGAAGAGTTTGAGAAGTGATAGGGGTGGTAGTGATGAATATGAATCACCTTGGTGAATTCTGTGCGAACATGGAATTATTCATCAAAAATAATGCTCCTTATTCTCACAATTCAAATGGTTATGCTGAACGCAAAAACCGTTACATTGAAAGAGATTGATGAATGCTTATTGATTAGTTCTGAACTACCACAGAAACTTGTGGGGAAGCGATTCTGACCTCTAATTACTTATAAATAAGTTACCCATAAAAAATTAGAGAAAACCAACTGATGAGTTATGGAAAAGAAAGAGTCCTTCTATAAATTACTTAAAGTGTGGGGGGGTGTCTTGCAAAAGTAATGGTTCCACCCAAAAGAAAGTTCAAATTGGGCCAAAGACAGGGCTGTGTTTCATTGGTTAGCAACATACCAGTAGTGGCATTAGAGGTTTCGGTGCATAAGTCAGAAATAATGACATTCATGACAAAACAGTGATCGAGTCAAGGAATGGAATGCAAGTTTCTTGAAATATATTCCTGACAGAATGACAAGAATTCAAGTTCTTTAAAAAGAACACTTGATGAAAAATGTGGTCAAAGAATCCATAGAAGAGGACAATGACGATAAACCTAGACGTTAGCAAGAGGCGGCGAGAACGTCTACATCTTTTGAGTCCATGAATTTTTGCATTTTTGTTAGAAAGTGCCCTCAAAATTTTAAGGAAGCAATGTCTTATCCTGAAGCACCTCAATGGCAAGAGGATGTTGAATAGTGAAATTGAGTCCATTCTTCAAAACCACACTGGGAATTGGTAGATCTTCCTCTGACTACAAACCCCTTGGGAATAATGGATATTCAAGAGGAAGATTAAAAGCGGATGATCAATTGATAATACAAGTGCGGAGACTTGTGGTCAAGGCTATAGACAGAAAGAGGGTCTTGATTACTTTGAACAATTCACCGTCACAAGGATAACATCGATAAGAATGTTAATAGCTATAGCAAAGCCGTTAATAATCTAGAATTTATCAAATGGATGTTAAAACTGCCTTTCTAAATTGGGGATGTAGAAGAAGAAATTTACATGAAGCAACCGAAGGGTTTGTAGCTCCTGGGAAGAAAGAAAAAGAAAGTATGCAAGTTGGTCCCATCCTTGTATGGATTGAAAAACAAATATCAAAAACAATGGCATAAAAAATTTGATAATGCAATTAGGTCAATGGATTTGAAAGCAATGAATGTGATAAGTGGTCTATGTAAGAATACTGAAAAAGAATATGCCCATTATTTGCCTATATGTAGATGATATGCTCATCTGGTAGTAGGGATTGACATGATCAAGGATACAAAAGACCTGCTGACTTACAAATTTGATATGAAAAGACTAGGATGCAGAGTATATAGGGATTAGATCACTAGGAACATTTGGAGAATAAATCTTGCATAAATCTCATTATATTGAGAAATTCTAGATAAATTTGACAAGAATAGTTGATTGGTTTGTAGCAAAAACACCTGTGGGATCAATCACATCTTCATAAGAATACTGGGAGAAGGTGGATCTCAGTTGCATATTATCAGATCATGCAGTTTAATGTAGTTGATGAACTTGCACGAGCACGGACATTGCATAATCAGTTAGCAAACTGAGTAGATTTACAAGTAATCCTGGGGAGAAGCACTGGAAAGCTAGCGTTAGAGACTTAAGGTTCTACGATACACAAAGATTAGGATTGCATTATTATAAATTATCCTGCTGCGGTGGAAGGCTTATTGTGATGCAACGGATATCAGATAGTAAAGATTCAAAAATCAATAGTGGATATGTCTTTACCTATTGGTAGTGTTGCCAGTGTCATGAAAATCTTTACAACAAACGTGTTTGCTAGATCCACAATGGAAGTGAGTCATTGCCTGGATTAAAGCAGGAGAAGAAGCCAGAGTGGTTCTAATTCTTTAGAAGAATTCCAAATGGCCCCAAAACCTGTGCCCTCAATATGATATACATTGGATAGGCAATCAGCAAGTGGAAGGGATCCAGAGAGATGTATAACGGTAAGTCTAACTATTCGTCGTTTAGCCATAATACGTGAAGCAACTGCTCACAAATGGAGTTATCTCTATAGATATGGTAAGTCTTAAAGATTAATTATCGCGGATCCGCAACCAAAGGGTAACAGAGAGCAGGTTTGCCCAAATCATCGAGGGGGGATGGGATGAAAGCTATGTCACAAATAGTAGTCATAGTGGATTACCCCTACCTAGTTACTGGAGATCCCAAGATCTAGTCAAAGGGATAACTAATTATGGTGAATGAAATTAAAAAGAGCACTGACGAGACATTATCTCTTACCCATTCTTATGATACCAAATTAGTGTTGTCTGTAGTGTAAGAAGGATAAGCTTTGCTATTAAGACTCTTTGTTTTGAAATTTCAAGCCGAGTATAGCAGAATGCTCTGATGAGATGTCACCTATGTGAGTATGATGGAGGAGGCCGCATCAATGAGAATTTTCAAGGCTGAATTCTTTAAACACTCATAGAACCAGGGCGGTTTGTCCAAGGCCAAAACGGAACAATCGTGAGAACTAATACATGTTGAGAAATCCTGTGTGATTGCCTAGGTTCCCTTGGTGTACACAAACGGAAAGAACCGTCAAGACATCGCGTTCACTGTTCAGCTAGTAGAGAGACTCGATAGATTTCACAAAAGAAGGTTCAGGCCGAAAGCTACCTTCTTGTTACAGGGAAAGTATCTGTGATCTTTCTGAGCCAAGTGAGAGATTCCGGCCAATATATTCATGTGGGGGATTGTGGAAATTTTAAATTTTGAATAAAAAATTTTGAATTTTTGAATGGGATATTGTCCATTTAAAATGGTGATAATGGCTGGAGCTACAAAAGAATTATGGCTGCCATTCTCACCACATTTATTGCCATCAATTCCTTGCAATGAAGAGAAGGCTCCCCACTTCCTATAAAGCCATCTCCCTTTGTTTCAAAAAATACAACAAGAAAAAAAACAAGATTCTGAGAGCACACCACTAATATGAGAGAGCTTTTTTTTTAGTTTTTGTCCTCCATAGAGAGATCAAAGCACTTGTAAGTTCGAAACGGGCCGCGTTATAGTGCGGATGCAACACTATCGAGGTTGCTGTTTTATCCTGAGAGGCGACTTCCATTGAACAATGCACCGGGTGAGGAACGAATAGCCTTAGGAGATCGTGTGAACACCGAGACTCAGCTCGGTTGCGAATTCTTATCATCTTCCGTTACTAATTTGTATTTCTTTCAATATGTTATTGTAATCTTTTTTATCAATTTAAAAAGTATAATTGTTGTTTCTTCCAAATCTGATTGTTATTTAGAATAAATAACAAATTGTACAATTATAACACATGGCCATAATGTGCTGAATTGACTTTCCAATCTATTTGGAGAAGTTACGAATTCTAGGACTTTTTGTCTTTAAAAACATGATACTTTGGCAGGTTTAAACACAAACACATGATGCATGTTAAAAACCGTTGAATTGAGTTTCCATCATTTTTAATTTAATAGTATGCAGAAATACTCGTTCCCTTTTAATGAATATTTGGACATCACACATTCGCAAGAATTTAGTAGTATAGAACTTTAGTAAAATTTAAAAAGTTTACGATTGGTTGGGGTGCATATTATGATCGATTGTAGTGTACTTATGATTATTGTGATGAATGTTATAAAATATGTACGTTTTAACAATACGTGGAAAAAATAGGACGTACGTATTATTGTGTAATAGTACGATCT
>VIGQ01000704.1:2500-27500 GCA_009663005.1 Actinidia chinensis | reverse complement strand
ACAAAATACGACTTTCAGACAAAACACGATAAAAAGTAAAATTAACCTAATCTAGGCACAAACTTAGATTGGTTTTAGCGGCGTTTAGATGCCTGTTATGCTGTCCAATCAGTGTATTGGTGGGTGAGGGGAGGCTGTCAGTCGGCTACAAATAGTAGTAGTTAGGGTTGGGCGGTGGGGTGTGGGGGTGATATTGGTTAGTAAGTGTGGTACATGTGTTACGGTGTGGTGGGCGGTATAAGTAAAAGTGGTTAGTTATGGCAGCGGTAGAATGGCGTAATGGTGAGAAGGTGCGAGGCATGGAGAATCCGGCCCCACCCAATGGTAGAATAGTGGTGAATTTGGGAAGGAGGGTGGTACGCATAGTAGTAGTAGCGGTGGTGGCCAATTGTAGAATAATTGGACTGTATAATTGTAGTCGAAGCGTGTAAACCGGCATTATTTGCCCTAGATTTACGTTTAATATAATTTTATCGTGTTTCGTATTGTAAAGTTGTGAGAATTGGATTCGAGTAAACTGATATAAAGGGATATTTGGAGCCCATAAAAGTGATTCAGAGTGCAGGGACACGTCTATCAAGGACTATTGTTAGAAATGATGGAAGTTTTCACCTGCTAAATCAGAATAGAAACGAAAGATGCCGGCCATTGGAAAGATCTCACGAAGTATACGAATGTTCACGTCAATGAGTCGTGGCGAGATTATGGACTCCGAAGAGAGCTTCAAAGACAGACTAAGGAGAGCAACCGCAAGAGAAAAAGTCAAAGAACATAAGGCCACACTTATGAAAACTATCTTGGTATTTTTACCATAATGGTTTTATTATGATGTCCGTTGATCTAGATTATTGAAGCGGTGCCCAAAATAAGACCTAAAGGGTTACCTCTTTGTAAGAATTGGATAATCCAATCATCTTAAACTTATTACAAATTGAGCTTGACAAAGACAAATAAAAAATTATCTGAGAGTTCAAACGCCCATATTAGGAGTTCGAACTCTAAGAAGAAAATTGAAGGTTAGGATTCGAACGCATCTGTGTGAGTTCGATACCTTGAAAGCGAAAATTCTATTTGTTACTTAGGGTCGAACTCCAAGAATACGAATAAGAATCAGAGTTTCGGAAACGCTAGCAAATTATTTTGAACATCTTATCTCGGTATTTGGCAATAACGTTTTACCTCTAATGTCTGATTGAGTATGAATAGTTAATGCGTTAAAAAGAAGAATTCAAGATCTCCAAACTTTGATGTCTAATAGTCATTTGCTTAATCAGACTAAAGATGGCCCAAAACTGAGATAAAATGTTTAAGGGCTAAGAAGAAAATTAGGGGAAAAACAGTTTTATCATAGGACTTGGACTCCGAGGTCTTAAAATACAATACCTTCCTTTAGAGATGAGGAGGCTTTTTTAGTTTAAATTTTTATTTTAGATATTTTAATTAGTTTTCTAGGAGCTCTTAGGATTACATTATTTTTGTAAAAATCAAGTTTTATTAATTAAATTCAAGTTTTTACTGTAATGTCTTCGATATTTATTTACGTATTTTTATTAGTCATGTTTGACTAATTATCCAAACCTAAGAATCGATTGTAAAGGTTGATTGGGGATCGAGAATGAACAATTAAGGTATTTTAATATCACCACTATATTTACTCGATTTTTATTATTCTTCTTCGTTCTAAATACTTTCAAAAATTTGAACGTCCTATTAGTTCAATAATGCTTATGCATGAATTGCCTGACCTCAGTATAGTATATCGGCATGCCTTATAACGTTATGCATGAGTTGGTTCAATATTATGTGGTTGCCCACGAATCGATTGATGCACGACTATCGATTAAATTTATAAAAACCTGATTTATTTTAGAAATTGTGAAGATTGAAACGAAACAATTGGTTTTAAAAGTTAAATATTCTGGGAATTCGAGACTCAGACGTAGAGTTTGAAGGATTTGAGTTTTAACAATTCTCCATTGGAATTCCGAGACACTTAACTCAATTGGATCAAATTGATGCGGAGTTATTTTTAAATATCAATTTTAAATTAGTTTAATTGATATCATAATTAAATGTAATTTAAATCAATCAAAATTCAATATTACGATTTTATGGTTTCATTTTCAAAGAATAGTTTGAATTCGTTTAGGATTAGTATGTAGTGTTTTAGTATCTTGTGTCACTCTTGGACCCACTATTTCTTGTGGGATCGATAATTGTACTTCGAATTTATACACATTCGCGATATCATACACTTGCCAGTAAAAAAAATTCACTTCTGAGAGCGAAGACATAGAACGATGGTGGAGGTGGAAGGTTTGTCGATGAGTAGTGGTAATGGTGGAAGTCAGCGTGGTAGTGGGGGTAGTGGAGAGACGAAAAACGGCTTGGGGTGGTGGATGTATAGAGTAGACCCAGAGATAGGGGTATATTTGTGGTGCCACATCAAGCATGCAACACATATAATCTATAATTCAGTTAGAATTAAGTAGATATCATACTATTTAAATTTTTAAAAATTTTTTTGTTTAGCAGTTTCAAGGAGAGATTAAAAAATTAAGTGTGATGCACAATGTATTGTTAATCAAACAATTTAATTCACTTTTACTAATATATTTCAATTTAATTACTGAAATTGAAGTTCAACAAAAGTGTAAGTTGGTTTTGGATATTAAAATTGTTCTTTCCATTTTCTATAAAAATCCCTTTCTATCCCACGCGACTCTATCAAAAGTTAACCTAAAATGGGCTATTTTGTTTAGTTAGGAGACATGAATTGATAATTCTTTTTTTAAAGAGCAGTGATTCTTATGCTTTAAATATTTTTAGATTTCATGTATATTTTGTATTAGGATAAATTTACACAAAGATCCTTTTTAAATGTTATTACTAAAGCTATTTAAATAAATGTACCTTAATAAATAAATTAAAAATACAAAAAAAAAAATAGTTTTGTATGAGTATATAAATCACTGCCTTCTTTTCAACCATCGTGAACGTTTGAATATTCCACTTTTGTTTGTTTGTTTCTCTGGAATTAATTGGTGGGGACACATAGAGATGTTTATAAGAGCAATAATTGCCCAAGAATCTCAATATGGTTTTGCTTATCGTGCTAGTAATTAATATATTTCTTTCTCTCTTACGTGTTCCTAAGTGTTAGTAGTTACTTGTGTGCAAAATTCCACCAACATTGTCTTGGGAGTGATTGACAGTTTGGCTAGTACTTATTTTTAGAACTGTCGTTCGTTTAAATCATTGTGTTTTGGTTAGAGCCCATCCACCATCTAAAAGACTCAAAACCATTTATTTGAGTTAAATAGAGTAAACGTACCTTTCAGAGGGAAGTGTCTTCCTTTGGTTTAATTATTTTTTGGTAGAGCCCATCCATCATACTAAAAAAGACCACAAAACCATTATTGAGTTATAATAGGAGTAAAGTTACCTTTCAAGGAGGGAAATTGTCTTGTGGCGATTTCAAAAGGAACAAGCAAAGTTAATAGTCAACAGTCTAATATCTTTAGGGTGAAAATGCTTCTAAACTTAAGCTGAATAATAATAGGTATCGAAAAATCTTCACACTTGGCGGCTCTAAAAGGCACTTGTTAAGTCTTTATCCTCGATTATCGATGACTTTTGATGCGCCTTTTCATGTTTATAGGCTGTAGAGCCCCATTTGTGCAGTCTTTTAGATTAAATTCAGAGCTTGAATGATATCCAACGGAATAGAAAATAGTGATTAATTGTTTACAAAGATTAGATGGTCAAAATGTGAAAACCCCAAAAGTTCAGGGGTCTAAATATGTAATTTAGCAACAAACTCTACCAGCCGGAAACCCTGGCTTTAGAAAATTATTCATCAAGCTTTGAACGAGGTAAAAGAGAATATCAAGAAGGAGATCAGTTCAACGACGAAGACAGGAAATTTGCTCCTGTGATTTGATTGACTAAATGTTTGTGCTTTTATGGCCTTAGATGAAATACTAGTCAGCAATATGTATTTGTATTTGTTTTGAGAATCTATTATAATTGCATTCATAGTTTTAGTTGACTAAGAGGGATTATGATTTTCAAGTATATTCTTTAAGTTCTTTATCTATAGTATGGTCATTTATTTTTATGTCAGTTATAAATACCTATATTTAGGAGGTGTAAGCGGTGCAACGAGCACGTAAAAAACCCAGGACACCCCGGCACGGTCTGAGCCAGCGCTTATAAGTGGGCCCGGCACATCACGGCACGGTATGAGCGGCCACGAGGCACGGAAATGGTGGGACGGCACGATAGTTGGCCCAGACAAGGCCACCGGCACGCCCGTCAAATCACGGCACGGCACGGCACGGGACGAAACGATAGTTGGGGCTGCGTTTAGAGGCACAGCACGACACGACATAGACCATAGTCCGAACGAACGAGTATACACGAAAGTGTCAAGAGCACGACACGGAAAGTGGCTAGAAATGATTAGTTATTAAATAAATTCAAAATAAAATTTAATGAAATGCAATTAAGTTGTCAGAAGAATAAACCAGAAAAACAAGTAAAAATATTACTCGGCACCAAATATCAAAATGCAATTTTATTATAGTTGACGGCACGACATGAGTCTTTTTTATTTACACCGGTTAGAAGTAAGTGTCAGACGGCACTACACGACACGATTAAAAACGGATTGAGACGCCAATACAACACGATAGATTAAATATTATGCGCACGGTACGGCACGAGTGAGTAGACGGGCACAGACTAAAGGCATGGCCACGAGTTTCTATGACTAAGTTAGCGGGCCAGCATGACATAGCAACGATTAAGTAACTGGGCCGCCACGGACACAGACATGGTTACACAAATGCGCACAGGCACACGGTGTGCGGTGCCACGCGACATGTAAGTAAAAAATGCACAATACGGCACGATTACAAATGGCACGGCACGATTAAGGCACGGCACGACACGACAAGGCACGTTAAGTAAATGGGTCAAGGCACCGGCACAACACGAAGCCACGATGACACGGAAGAAAAGTGTACGGCACGGCACGACAAGCACGTTTGACACCTCTAACTACATTATACAATCATTTTTTTTATTATGTGATGGCTAGATTGAGATATTATATACTAAGTAAGAGTAAGACGGGTCGTGGTTAGATAATATCAAAAACGATTTGTGTTAGCTAAGATAGAGTATGACCTTTCTGTGCCACTAATTTTTTAGATGACACCGTTCGGGCTTAGCCATGGCCATTAATCGATGAATGAAATTAATTGAATCCTAAGGCCTATTCAATCCCCTGGTAACAGGATAGGTGGATTTGATCGCCTAAAGATCGCTTTTTACTTAACCAAGTAGTTTATTCATTTTAATAAATTAGTTTAGTTTAATGTGTGCTCTGTGAGTTGAGAGTGAGAGGCAAGACAGAGAAAGAGAATTGTGAGAGAAAAGTGAGTTAAAGGGGGGGGGGGGGGGGGTGAGTCTCCACCTTTGTAAACATTCGTCCGATTAGTGAATGGATTGGTTTGTCTCCATAGAGTATATAGGGGATTGGCGAACCCCGTAAATTTTTATTTAATTTTGGTGTCTGATCGATAATGCATTTTGAACACAATATGAATTACATGAGACGAATTGCTCAATCCATCGTAAAATTATGAGGATATATGCAAAGCTGGGAGCCTCCACCTTAGTTTTTTTAGAATAAATGTCTCGTTCTAAAAATTTTTGCACAAGTCCGCCCAGACAGTTAATATTAATCCAAAAAGTACCCATCTACACGAATACGCGCCATATGCACTCTCTTTATAAAGTATGAACGCGCATTGTAACCGCATGGGTTGAAATGAAACGCACTTTCATTTAGCGGCAAGAAATCAATAATATTGTTTGAGTGGGTAATAAAAAATACTTTTTTTTAAACATATTGAACATACTATAAACAATAAATCACAAGCACATTAATTTTGTAATTATTTATACCATTATTACCCTTAATTAGAAAAATATCTTTTTAGTACACCCATTAACAAGTTCTTAGTAACACACCCCACCTTCTCCTTTCCTCCGACTCCCAGTCCAAAGCCGCTCGACCGCCCCGGCCCAACCTTTTGATGTACTTTCTATTTTGTTTCTCTCTTTCCTTCATCCATATGTATATCAATTGGCAACATCCACTCACTCATAGGCATTGGCTTCCCATCATCTATGGCCGCCAAAATGTTACTGCACCACAATTGCCAATTACCATAAATAATGTACTTTCAAACATGTCAAATATTACCTGTTGCCAAAATATACCGCGCTAATTACTATCAATGAAAAATTTGTTCAGCGTAAGATTTTTTAAAATTTTATATTGTGGCATTGTGAAAATTTACAATCCCCAACATGTACCACTATTCGTCAATGTGTCTACTGAAAATTTTCACAATTTGAGATTATAAAATTTTATAATACCAACTGATTTATTACTAAATGTGTCCAAAACCAAAAAAATAATATTTTTTTCACGTATTTATTTTTTTGTACCAACTGATTTGATCTTATCAAAAAAACAAAGTGACGTAAGCACCCTTTCATGAATTGATCTTGTTACAACAAATTCATTAATATTTTTGAATTTTAATTAACTCTGAAACATAGTGTACGCAAAAAGTATGCAAACCTTAACAAACGATTGGGTGATGTTTGGTAATTGTTTAATTTTTATTTTTTTTATTTTTATTTTATTTAATTTATTAACGAAAACAGAAAATTTGTTTGTGTTGCAAAAAATAAATGAAAATAAAGCTAAATAATTTTCACTATTTTTGAAAATAGTGAAAACAAGAAAAAATATGTTTGTTTTGTTTATAATTTTTTTTTGATCCAAATTTTTTTAAACAACCACAACCTCCTAATCTAAACCACCTCACCGCCGCCGCCACCACTCCTCATCAACACTTCCTCCTCCTCCTCCACACCACCTACCTCACTGCACCACCACCACCACACACGGCCTCCTCCTCCACCATCACCACCACCTCCACCTCCAACACCACCTCCTCTCCTCCTCCTCCTCCACCTTTTCACCACCACCCACCTCCTCCGCCACACCAACTACTCACCACCACAGACCCTCTCATCCCTACTCATCACCGCCACCACAACCATCACCTCATCATAACCACCACCTCCTCCTCCTCCTCCTCATCCTCCTCTACCGCCTCATCCACCACCACTCCTCCTCCCTAACCACTCGTCTTCACTCCACCTCCACCTACACCTCCACCACCACCTCCTCCTCCTCTCTACCCCCGCCTCCACCACATATCTTTTTTTTAAATAGTTTAAAAGTAGGTAAAACCAAACATATTTATGTTTTTAAATAGTTTAAAAAAAATTGAAACAAACAAAATACTTTTAGTTTTTGTTTAACAAAAAATTAAACAAAAAAAACAAATTAAACAAACACAAAAAATAAAAAAACAAAAACGTTACGAAACATCCCCTTGACATTTAAACTCATTGCAACTTTTAATGTAGAATAAACCCAAAATTATAAACCAAAACTATTACAATATTTTTCAAGTTTAAAACATTTTGTGTTTATTATCTTTCCTTTTTTCTTTTTTTTTTATATACGCTCATTCACCCCCGAAAAAAAACAAATTGTGTTCCAAAGTTAGATTTTAAAATTTCTTTTTCTAATTTTGCTTACTTTTATTTAGATATTGGTCTTATTTGATATATACCAACAAGTAAGTTTCACACATAGATTTTTTCAAGAAATAATGTGCAATTGTATAAAATAAAAGTTATGATATTTTAACCTTTTTAAATATGTAAAAAACAAAGATAATACAAAAGTTTTGGTCTAAAAACTATATTTTCATGCAATTTCAAACTTCACATTGATTTTATACGATAGAACTTAATAAGTTGGTTCATGAAATCTAAGGTCAGTTAATTGGGTTTTTTGCTTTTGTTTTTTGAGTTTTTTATTTTTAGTGGACTTTTTTTATTGTCTTATAAAACTTTAATATATTTTCGATTTCTCCTAATAAGAAAAATCTGAAAATTTAAAAATATAAAAAATTATTTAAATTCAAAAAAATAATCACTAAAAACAAAAAACAAATTCATTTATAGCCAACACATAAACTAAACTTTTTTCTTTAAATATATTTTCTCCCAGTGTGAACAAAATTTTTACATTTTAAAATTACTCTTGTCAAAAAAATTATAAAATTATAAAATTTTGATCAAACAGTAAAAAAGAATTATTAAAACAAATCCAAAATTAAGACATCTAAATTAATTTTTAAAACAAAAAAAAATAGCTCAAACAGCGACTAAGTTTTATCAAAAACTAATTAACGCATCTTCTCTCTCTTCTATTCCAGACTAATCAAAGAGAGAGGGCAAGTGTTTTGTGCAGAGAAGCGCCAAGCACTTCCCACCACCTCCGACACCGACGCCGACGCCGTCAACTGCCATCTCATCGAAGAGACCATTGGCTCCTCGCCCGAGATCTGATCCGATCTGCCATTGCCGTGATAGAGAGGGACGCGATGATTCTCTCTCTTAGACTCCATCGAGGAAATTCATCACCTACCAGAAGATCGTCGTCATTCAAACCGACCAAAACAAGAAGGTCTGGTCGCGCAACTTCCAAGATTGTCTGATTTTGTGTTGATTTTCAAAAATTAGAGACAAAAATCCCAATTATGAGTTGAATTCTCAGTTGGGTCTTGATTATCATTTTGATTTATCAGTCGATTTTGAAGTTTGGAGAGTTTTTTCGTTTTTTTTAGCTTTAAAGTGGTGCCAAACACCAACCAAATAGCTTTTTTTAAGATAATTTTTTTGTTGGCTTATTTTTAAGAGCTTTTTTGTAATAAGTACTACCGAAAATGAGCCTTCTTCGTATGTAAGACTTATCTCAAAATCAATCCTGTACTGAGTCCCAACTAAAATTAATCCTAAAATTATTTCTTTTCCAAACTAAGATCGAGCTAGCTAATTTGGCATGTTACATTTTAAATTTTTTTTTGTTTTTAGAAAAAAAATTAAGTTGATCATAGTTTTAAATTTTTTTAAAAAAATTATCTTGAGAATAGTAATCATAAAAAGTTTAAAGATAAAAAAAATCATTTTAAATGTATTCTAAGTAAAACATATTGTTCGTTTTTGTAATTTTTTTCAACTTTGATAAATTTTTTACATATTTTCAGATTACTCTGTTTATCTTTGGTTAACAAAAAATTATAAAATTTTGAGCAACAATAAAAGAAAAATTACTAAAAACAAACAAAAATTTAAAAATCAATGAATAAATTTGCACAAAGGAGTTCACTATTTAGATATTTTGCAAGCGGACACGCGGAAAACAAGACATAAGGATACTTTGCATTCCGCATTCCTAATTGTATCGAAGCGATTTTGCATCGACATGTGGCATGAAATGGCTACAGTCCCGCTAAATCAAACCTCTGGGTAACGCAATGGACCACGCGTGGCATAGTAGGAAATTGAAAGGACAACTATGGATAGTAAGGGAACTAATTACAGGACAGAAGGAGCTCATGTGTCTGAGCTCCCCATAATAAAGAACATCACAACTAGTTCCTATAACCTCGATAACTGAAACGAAAGTTCATGTGAGCTAGCGGAAATTTGGAAGGGTAAAAATATACTATCATTACCAATCTAGGTAGGGCGAGCGCCCTGGCCGGACATCATGGCGTCATAGCAAGGTTAGCGATCCTCCGCAGAAACTAAGCCGGAGAATGTGACCCGGCGGACGAAACCCAGGACATGTTAAGGTAAAGGGCTAGAGTACACGACGCGTTTTCTAGTCACCCGCACGCCTTTGGTCCAAACCCCGATTAAGTGATAGGCTAGCTACCAAACAATGCCTTAGGGGCATGATTGCGTCCGGCACTTAGCATTAACATGCAATTGGCAGCATCGATGAACGTGCAAACTGCACTCTAAAAGGCCAAGACCTTTCTCTGTCTGCGTACGCATTTTCTCTATCTCTTACTATTGGTTACTAACTTGACCGTCGGAGAACAATTCTAGAATAGCACCGGGTCTTTCTTTATCACTATCTTGTCCTCAGTTGCCCAAACACATGCCATCAGCCACCGCTATGTCTACACTCGATTTTCTAATCATTCCCACTACCCCACACCTTCCTCTTTGTCGTGCTCCCTCGAATAATTTCCACATCAATTTTTTTCCCCTAAAAGATAGTGAACAACTTTTCTAAAAGTTAAATGAACCCCAACTGTTTTAAAAGCTAAATGAAATTCCAAATTATATTTCGCCCTTTTACTTTTTTTACCCTACCAAAAATTACGGAAAATGCTCAACAAACCACAAGCATTTTGGCCTATAAAATAACAACCTAAACAAGACTAGAGGAATAAAGCATACATGCTAGAGCAAATAGTGTTTCAAAGTGAGAATCTCCTGATTTTAATACCAATTTGTTTGTTGAGAAACCATTGCCAATTGACCAGTTCCCTGCCATCAAACCCTGTGTGCTTCATTTGTGTGTTTTAGCTTACAATTTTAAAAACCTGTTGTCCTTCAAGAAAGTGCTTAGACGGCAAACTAAGCACGTCCATAGCGTGAGACAAAAATGTTCTCCAGCTTCTGTGAGGTACGTAGTAATCCTGTTACTTTGGATGATGCTTTCTAATGGCTAGCTTGTGGGACCTTAATTTGTTTTCACGATTTGTCTCTACTTTCAAATATGTTGCTCACTTTGGCCCATAATGATAACAACTTTGAAGATAGGGATTATAACAAAAACTTTGAAGATAGAATTGAACGGCCTACTACTGGGGGCTCACTTTTAGCCATCCTAGCGAAAAAAAATAAACTCGGGACGGGTAGTCCAGGGGATGTTATCCAAAAATAAAAAATTCTGAATACATGGGAGGTGTTATTCCTAATTGATTTTTTTAGAATAATAATCCTATTCGGAAGAATTGAATTTGCTAATCCAATTAAAATTCTGTATCAAACATGGCCTTTAATGGGGGGCGTTTGTCATTTATTTTCTGTTGAAATTTAACTTTTGACATCATTATGTATGAGTCGTGTTAACTAATAGATTCTTGAAAATGATTGTTATTAAGTAGGCGATTATATAAAATAATACTAAAATTAATTTAAATTCTAGTGCACGTTTCACGAATATCAAAATACTTGTAATATTTTTACGCACTTCAAAAAATGCCATTGATGTGTGTCCTGTTTTAATTTTTAATCACTGTGTCTCAATGAATATATGTATAGGGAAAATTCGGTTATGAATATTGGTGTACTTTGTGTATAACATTGTTGATTTAGTACGAATTGGATACGAGTTTTGGGCTTACTTAGAATCTTTGTAGTTATCATATAATATAATCTTAATAGGAGTGACCTTTTAAAGGATCACTTGTCCTGTGCCAATTTTGATGACATGGCCACTATCTAGAGCTTAATTAGTGAATACGATAAGACTGTTTATTATGTTCATGTTGAGGACTGGAATGATTTATACACACTAGGAAAATTTCATATTCTCTCTTCAAACTCTAGGTATATTTCATATTTTCTATCAAACTGTGTATGACATCCCAACTCCAAAGCAGTATGGAAATAATTCAATCCATCAACAAATATGTATTGTATCTTAGAATTTTGAAAAATAAAGCAAATGATGGAACTTTGTGTTGGGATCCAGCCCAATTGAAGAAAGCACAAAACCAACCCATGAGGCCCACCCCAATTGAAGCCCACGCCCATGACAACCAAGCCAAAGCCCTAAAACCAACCAATTAATTCCTTCTAGGACGAAGAAAGAAAGAAAAAAGAGAAGAGGAGAAGAGAGAGAAAGCTGCCAGTTTCTGTCAGAGACGGCGGCGAGAGGAAAGTCTCAGATCGGAGGCTCCCTCATCCTCCATGGTCAACAATGGCGGCACGAATGAGCTCAGCCAGAGCTCATCTTCTCTGATATGAGTTCTATAAATTGAGAGAGTTGCCTAGGAGGAAGAGATAGGCGGAGCAGAAATGTAATCCTTGGGGATTACTCGGAGCACACAGCATGTTTTTGCTGTGGTAAGAGGGCTGAGAGTGAGGCTATGTATTGGGGGGTTTGCTAGGTGCCTTTGAGAGCACAGAGAGCAGAGAGGTTTGTGTGACTGTGAGATCAGAGAGAGACAGTGAGATAGTGAGAGATGAGCGAGTGCCTGAGAGGTGAGTGGAGATGAGCTCATCCCTACTGTACTAATTGTAATTCATTCATGAGAGAGTGAATTATTTGTCCTCCGTGGAGTAGGCAGATTGAGTCGAAACCAGATATATGTATCTTGTGTGTGTGGTTGATATGGTTAGAACGTGACTGGTGACTAGTTCCTTGGGCCCACAACCAATTGGTATCCGGCCAAGTTCGAGTCAACGGGAGAGATTTCGGCGGCGAACGGGAAGCCGATTTCGAATTTTGACCAAATTCAAAAAATGCTAAAAAAAAGCGTTGAGCATACCACCCGATTCGTCTCGCGAGAGAAAATCCAGCACCAAACCGCGTCAAAATCGGACGTCGGACGCAGCCCTCAGTGCCGCCTGAGTTCGGTGCGTTTAGATCCACGCACCCCACGCGCGACAGAGGTTAGAAGACGAATGGATTTTTTTTCCACGCGCCCCACGCGCCCTGCACGCGCCTAGAGACGGGAGTCTGTCATTTCAAGAGAAAAAAGGGCCATGGGAAAACATATTATGAAAGAATAGTAAAAAGAAAAAGAAAAAGGAAAAAGAGAAAAGAAAAAGAAAGAAGAATGATGATGTTGGGGATTTAAAAAAAAAAAAAATCATTGACCAGGTAACCACAGCTTTGACCCAGTCAACCGAGCCGTGGACTGGCGTTGACCGAGCCCGTGACCATGAGCCAACTGAGCCGAGTTGACCACGACGTTGACCATGACCAGACGTTGACCGGCCTGAAGAGCGGACCAAAACAGTAAATTGCACTTTTTCCCGGACTTTCTGTTAATTAAAGATTGGTCCCTGAATTTTGGAAATTGCAATTTAGTCCCTGAGTTTGATTTAAATCAATTTGGGTCCTACAAGTGTCTGACTTTTGACAAAAAAAGCCCCTTTCTAGTTTCTTGACATTCCGGATTTTCATCCGCGAAGTCGCTTTCAAAGATTTGTTCCATTTGGAGACGTAAGACGGCCGGAGTTAATTTGGAGAGTCCTAAGCATGCTTTCAGATGCGGATTACGCCTGTGACAAACCAATGATGAAGTACACAAAGGAAGATGAACAGGGGAAAAAAGACGATTGGGCAAAATCAGACAATGCATTGGACACAAGGTGTTCATCTGTAGCACGATAGATGGTGTTGCCAGATCAGACCAATGCATTGAACACAGGGGTGTTCCAACATGAGCACGCTTGAGACGAGTGCTCATGGGTTGTGGATAAATGAAGGAGATGTCCCGGGAGAAGACATCTCAGAACACAAAGGCCTTAATGAGAAGGCTTGGTGAGCTGTCAGAGAGAGACTACAGTGGAGGAAACAAACGGAGTGAGGTTTTTTGTTTTTTTTTTTCCCAGAGAGCCACAAAAAGAGGTCAAAAGAAAGAGGCCAGAGAAGAGGTCTCAAGAAGGAGGTCACAGAGGTCAAGAGAAGGGGTCAGGAAGAGATACCGGCAGAGATGGCGGAGGGCAAAAGCCAGAGGTCGCACTTGAAATGCTTTTATTGCGACCAGGAGGGGACAAGAAGAATTGTCCGAGGAACAAAGAAAGATCAGTATTCAGAGGGCAGCAACAACAACAAGGATGGGTGTGGATGGAGTGATTTCTCCTAGCAGCATCGGCAGATGAAGAGTCAGATTGGATTCTGATTCAGGAATTGCTACCACTTGTGCCGAGACAGAGAGGTGTTATTCCAATGTAGCATGCGAGCGGACTGTACGGATGGTAACGACGCGATTGTTGGCAAAGGAAAGTCCGGTTCCGATGGCAGACGGGTATCCATGAAGGTGACCGGGGTAAGGGACAGGTTTCATTGAGATGCAGGAGTCGAAGCGATGAAGCTTTGAAGCTAGTGGAGGAATTACTCAGAGTTTCCAAAGGAAAAGGGGAGAAGCTACAGAGAAGGAAGATGGAAGGCTATCCGATGAGGGAGGACTGTCCAGACAGGAGAGCTGGCTGTCCGACATAGGTCCAGTGGTATTAGCAAGTGAATGAGACGCAAGAAGCAAACGTTGCACAGCAGCACACAAAAGCAAGCGCAGGGATATCAGAAGGATGTTACTTGAAGGATCCGGAGTGGTAAGGAGCGCAAGGAGATACTTTGGGATCGTGCGGCAGTTTGGGCCAAATACGAGAAGGTGAAACCAGTGCCAGGAAGTCCATGAAGAAGCTCAGAGAAAGAGGACAGAGTCGAGCACAACGACAGGCGCGTGTCGCCGAAACGAGTCTCTTTCGCTCAAGATAGTGGCGGTGATTCTCCAATGGTGCACACAAGGGAGGAGAGATGGAGTCCGATTGACTTGCAAAGCGAACGTACTTTGCAGACCACACTCGGTGAGGGGAGCAGGGCACCTAAGTGAGAAGGTCAGGCACTTCGGTTTGAAAGTGCATTCACTACTTCGTGGGAAGTGGAGGTGCCCATTGAAGAGGTAACGTATCTCGGATACTGTTCCGTTGGCATAAGATCTTACAGGTGAGCTGTCCAGAAGTTGTCGGTGATGGATAACCTTGAGAAATTCAGAGTACCCTCCATGGGGGAGGGGGAGATTGTTGGGATCCCGCCCAAGAAGAAAGCCCACCCAACCCATGAGGCCCAACCCAATTGGAGCTCAAGCATCCCAATGCACCCAACGCCCAAGCCCATAAACCAACCATTCATATCCCTTCTAGACGGAAGAAAAGAAAGAAAAAAGAGAAATGAGAAGAGAGAGAAGCTGCCAGTTTTTTTTGTCCAGAAGGCGGCCGAGAGAAGTCTCAGATGGAGGCTCCCTCTCCTCCATGGTCAAGCAATGGGAGGCACGAATGAGGCTCAGCCATGAGCTCATCTTCTCTGATCTAGATTTCTATCAATGGAAGGTGTTTTGCTAGAGGAAGAGATATGCGGACAAATGTATCCTTGGAATTACTGGGAGCACACAGCATGTTGCTGTGTGCAGAGGGGCTGAGAGTGAGGGCTATGTATTGGGGGGTTTATATGGTTCCTTGATAGCACAGAGAGCAGAGAGGGTGTGTGGGCTTGGAGATCAAGAGAGACAGTGGAGATGGGGAGAGATGAGAGAGTTCCTGAGAATGTGATGGAGAAGATCTCCGCTTATTGTAACTCATTGTAATTCATTCTTGAGATAGTGAGATTAATTTGTTCCTCTCCGTGGATTTAGCGATTGGTTCGAACCACGTATATCTGTACTCTTGTGTGTGTGGTTGATATCGTTAAACTGACTAGTGACTAGTCCTTGGGCACAAAACTTTGATCAAGTAAGTCTACTACTATTGGAACTCAAATCGTGTTGTTCAAAAGGAATGGACGAACATTCAACCAAAATCTTGACCGCAAGGAAAACCGCCCCCATTGATAATAGGCTTTACTTCTTTTCTATCCCAACAGTAGTGTAATGTACTCGAAGTGCATACGATCACCCACTCTAGAGCTTTTTCCAATCACGACTAACATTTCGACAACCTGTACCAGCGTAAGAACCTGAAATGGTTTTCCTGATCAGAATCCCCTCCAATATAAAAACACACTCCTTGATCGTTCCCCCGCGCTTAGAGATCCTCACCGATTCTTTCTCTCCTATCTCAAACAAAACGATGGTTTATTCCATAAGAATAGTAAGAAGAAATATAGCAGCATCATGAACCCAACAAAATGTTAAAATGTCACGTTTGCATCACAAATGGTTTAGGAATGTCATAATCACCTCAATTCTTCATTTCAAACATCAGAATGGTCATTCTGCCTTTATACTCACTCCAAACACCACAACATTTTAGACCTACATCTTAAATTAAATTTAAAACAAACTAACCCATTAGAACCATTTTCCCTGAAAAAAAAGCAATAATAGTCATCTCCACTTGGCTTAGGTTACAAAAAAGGGAAAAACCTTAAGAAGGAACTTCGGCCTGAGTGCTAAGGTATTTCAAAAGATTGATGTTTGCAAATCTGGAAATTACCCATGCGTATAAAGGCATTTTACAACATAATCCAACCGAACTTCATGTAACCCTCTTACTACTGAAACACACCCGAATTAACTTAACCCTTACTCCTCTCAAAGCCTACTAGTGAATTTATAAAAAACATAGCAATTTGCTTATTCCGATTGATCATTCAAGTTAAGAAACAATCATCTGTTATGTATCACAAAAAAATATATTTCCATATGCATAATTGACATTCAAGCCTTACTTTCAAAATTACATCATATAAATCTTAATATTTTTCTAAACCAATACAAATGCAAGTTGATCCATTCATGTTTGACTGTTGATAAAGGCATACTCTCTCTCTATAACGATAAATAACCACTGTTTCGGGCTCACTATTGCCAAAAAAAACCAAAAAATAGTAGATGAAAGTATAATCCGACTTGCAAGTAACCACAATTTTGGTAAATGGAGGGAAGGTCAATAGTGTCGAGAAGCTCGCCCCCGATGACCTGCAATTGATTTTTCAAAATAACAGTAACACCTGAAAAGAAAAAAAAAATGGAACAAAAATTCACTCTATGTTTATAAAAGATAACCCCACAGTTGGATAAAGTATGTTAAGGGCCAAGTCCCATATTAAAAAGAAGAAGAGAAGATAAATAAGCGTATGTCTTTTAAAAAAGCAATGCTAAAATACATTTGTGCCATAATAAAAACCTGAGGCAGATTGAAGAATAATGTTCTTAAATGTTTTGCTTATTGCTAAGAATTGAATTAAGGCTTTAATTTCTTAAATGACGCCTCTTTTTTTTTCCACCTTGTCCCCCCATGGTACAAAGTGTGTTAGTTTCTTGGGAGAATACCAAACAAACTCATGCAGTCAACATGCTAGTGGTCACTTGATCTATCAACAAATATCAACATGGAGACCAAACAGCGAACAATCAAAACCCAACATATTCTACTACTACTCAATGCCATTAATACAATTAGGGTCAAATAATTAACTAGATCTAGTAGAACTTACGTCCAACAAAAGAAATGATTTGGTGGGATCGACAGCTAGATGTAATGGCCAGTGTTCAGCTTAATTAGTACCCCTCTCACTCATTTATAGGTTCGTAGGACTCGCTAAAATCTCCTCTTCAAGGAGGGCTTACTCATTTAGCTTTGAAAAGCGTGCATGACTTACGGACTGCGAACTCCCCCCAATCCTTGTAATGGGATGTGTCACCAATCGTAGATAGAAACCAAACTGACTAGCCCAAAAATTTGAAACTTAAAAGTCAAAATTAATTCAGAGAGACAGAGAGAGAGAGAGCGCACAAGTCTAAATTGAGGATTCCAGAATTAAGATGCATGCCTCTGTGCTGTGAGATGATCATTGCCGAATCGAAGACAGATCGAGAGTAGTAGAAATAATGGAAAGCTTAATTATATTAATCAATCACACCTCAATATATAATACAACTTATATCAAAGTAAAGAAAAGTTAATAAAGGAAAAAATCAAGGAAATAAATTATGGTCAACATGACCTATTATAGATGACTAGATTAAGAAAGCTTCCGAATTTAATTAGGAAACGAATCTCCTGATTCCACACTCCCTCTCAATCTAAGGCAAAGATATCGACAAGCTCCAACTTGAAAAGAGATGGCTTCACCAATGAGGGTCTAGTGGACTTAGTAAATATATCAGCGGTCTGAGCACAAAATGGGACAAAATTGAGAGCAATAACCCCGAACGAAATTTTTCCCGAATGAAGTGAATATCAACTTCAATGTGCTTTGTTCTCTCATGAAAGACTAAATCAGAGGATAACATGATTGCATACTAATTGCCACAGAACAAGGAAGACAAGACTATCACTGAGAAGCCCAACTCAATCAGAAGAGATCGAAACCAAAAAAGCCACTCATAAAGCATGTAAGGCCCAGTTGGATTTCGGACTTATAGAACAACCCAAGAACAAGACACGTCTCAAGGTACCGGATAATGTGATACACAATATCTATATGAGAGGTATGTGGCAAGTGCATAAATTGGCTCACAACACTAACAATAAACGTGAGATCAGGTCTTGTATTCATCAAGTAAATGAGGCGATTCAGAAGTCGCTGATAGATGGATGGATCTGGTAACGATTTCCCTGACTCGATCGATATCTTTAGATTTAGTACCATAGGCGTAGATGCAGGTCTACACCAAGCATACTTGTATCTTGAAGAAGGTTAAGAGAATACTTCTGCCGAGAGAGATATACCTTGGCAAGACCGAGCAACCTCAATACCAATTAAGCAACAAAAATGATCCAAATCCTTAATGTCAAAAGCCTTCCTGAGACCATATTTCACCTGAACAATATAAGAAGACTCGTCTCCCATGATAATGATATCATCACCATGAACTGAGATAATAATGCACTGACTTTGAGATTGGCGATGAATAAAGCAAGTATGATTGAGTGGCACTGAACAAATTTCATAGACAAGACTACCTCACTGAAGTGGTAGAACCAAGCTCGAGGAGACTGCTAAAGGCGATAAATAGATTTTAAGAGGCGACAAACATTCCCCAAATACTCCCTTTAAGCCCGAAAACTTAGAGGTAGATTTATATATATAGTCTTAGAAAGTTCACCATTAAGGAAGGCATTTTTAACATCAAATTGGTGAAAAGTCCACGAATAAGAGACAACAATGAAAATCAGAAGGCGAATGGTGTTTAATTTGGCAATCGGGCCAAAAGTAGCACCAAAATCTTTGTCTGCATTCTGAGTAAAGCCTATAGCAACAAGGTGAGCTTTATATCTATCACCGAACCATCCGCCAAATACTTCATTCTAAACACCCATTTACAACCAACAATGCGCTCCACAACTAATAGAAGTGGGTAGGGAGGTACAGAACCCTCCTCTACAACCAACTCCGAAGCAGGGCCCAGAGAAGGAGTACCTGAGAAGAATGGAATATTTTAAAAAAAATGATATCCAATGAGTGATATATATGACAAGTGGCATGATCACAACAACGATACCCCTTGGACATTTGAGGAATACCCGAGAAAGACACAACAAACAGCCGTATCATCAAGATTGGTACGTCTAGTACTTTTGACTTGAACCAAACATGTACATCCAAAAATACGATGAAGGGTAGGGAATAAGGTACTAGTAGGCTGAAGGATATGGAGTCGTGCATTGCCGGAGTTACCCGATTGAGAGGGTGATTGATAATGTAAGTGGTAGTAGGGACAACCATATGCTAGAAATATTTAGGAATGCCCATTCCCCGTAAGAAACATCGATCCATAAACATAATTTGACATTGTTTTCTTAGACACTCTATTTTGCTCAAGGGTGTGAGGACAAGTGAGTTGCTAGAGTATATCACGTTTATTAAGTTCAACACGAACCTCATTCATGATATACTCACGACATTATTTGACCGAATAGTGCTCATAATTGTGTTATATTGAGTTTTGATCATTTGCAGAAAATGGGTAAGTAAAAAAAGATCTTAGATTTATTGTGCATCAGATAAATCCAAATACAATGAGTATGGTCATCTATAAAAGTGACATAATAATGATATTGAGAGAGAGTAATAACTGGAGGTGACCTCCATATGTCTGAGTGAATAAGGTCAAAGGCAATAGGTTCATGATGCAGCGAGGAATATAAGATGTGCGAATATGTTTAGAAAATTCACAAAAGACATTTAAAATGAACTTTCTTGCATGCTTTATTCATAGGGGGAAAATCAACAAAATACTAGAAATTTGTATGCCCTAAACGAGTATGCCACGAATCTAAAGTTTTAATAGAAAATAGATGAATTTAAAACATAACGGACTTAAAACGGAGGACTCTAAGACCGGTGAGCGTAGGCTTGAAGACTATAGGACAAAACACTAGATGTTGACGGATCACCAAAGTAGTATAGTCCACCACGCTCATGCCCCCAGCCAAAAATCTTTTTCGAAGTTATGCTCTACAAAAAACAACAGATGGTAAGAAGACAACAATATAATTAAAATATTTTGCAAGACAAATAACAGAAAAAAGATTATAGGCAAAATTTAGAATATAATAAACTAAAGAAAGAGTAATATTTGAGGATAAGCATGCATCACCATGACTACGAATGAAAATAAATGATCCATCAGCAATACAAAAAAAGACTGGTTAACAGAAATAATAGGAAAGGAAAGGTAAAAAACTCACCAGTCATGTGAGTGTTAGCCTCATAATCCATAATCCATAATTTAATGGGCTTGCGATATACTGACAATATGGCCGAGCCCTGAAAGGAGTAACAAAGGTCGTCTGATCTGGAACAATAGGAAAGGACTCAGACAAAGAAATAGATAATAGAAGGTTGTTCAAACCCCATATCTAAAGTGGGTCATTCTTTCCATATCCTAAGCTCAAAAGCTAACGAAGGCATTATAGACGCAAAGTATGGTGATTTTTGAAAGACTTTCTCGAACAATGGCAACACCCAAATAAAAACTAAAATGAAAAAACATGCAATTAACTTTTATTGCTATGCTTAGTGAATTTCAATACAAAAACTATTTAACATCTGATTTCTACAGCTAACACGAATAAGAATGTGTTAACGCAAGATTTTAACTAGTACTAGGTGCACTTGTTAGACTCAGTTCATTTTTCTCCTTAAAACTCAAGTATAAAAACAGGGGAACATGAGTCTTATAGACAACACAGAGGGGCTTGAACTAAGCGATGTGGCACATTTCAACACATCCCTTGGACCACAGTAGCTGAACACTCGACGGTTGAAAAACAATCCATCTTGCTCTGATACCACTTTCAATGACCCAAATCATATTTCTCCTTAAAATCCAGGTATAAGGAGAGGGAAACATAAGCCTTATAAACAACATAGAGGGGCCAGAATTGGGCGATGTGAAACCATTTCAATAATTGCCAATACTGCTATAGTGTTAGTATATTTTAGAAACTTTGGAATGGTCGTTGCCCCAACCCCACTTAAGGCTGCAAATGAACAAGTTTTTCATGAAAACGCTTGAAGCTCGACTTGTTATAAGCTCGTTTGAATAATAAATAAACTACACTCCAGTCTTAATATTAGGCTCATTAATAATGAGTCAAGCTCAAACTTAGGTGATCCCAGTTGATTAAGCTCAACTCGAATTTTTTATATATAATATATTATTTTGTCTAGTAACACTTTTACCTTCTCTAAATCTTATTATAAAAGTATTCACATGATATAATAAAATAACAAAAATATATTATTTTTGTGTAGTAACACTTTCAGCTTCTCCAAATTTAATTATAAAAATTATTTTCAGGATATAATAAAATAACAAATAAATGACTGAACAATTTATAAAAAAATGAGTCTTCATATTTCGCGAAATATTAGGTATAGGATATATTTGATAGCTTGTGAGCAAGATTAATGATTGTTTTGGTAATTAATGACAGCTTTACTTTGTAATCTTACTCCGTTTGCAGGTTTAAATTTATAATTTATTTGGCTAGTTAACGCTTGCAAACCAACTCGAGCTCAACTCAAGCCTAAGCCAACTTAGGTCGAGTTCGATTTGTTAAATTTTCATTGAATTCGAGCTCTCTAAAAACTTGAGAAAAAAGCTTAAGAACACTAAAGCTCAGTTCGGGTCGGTTAGTTTGCAAGGTTGTTTGCAATACTAGCCCCATCTATCACCCTGTGTAAATCCCTGCTCTAATTGAAATGTTAAATACCAAGTTACTAACAGACTTGGGTAAGTTTACTGACTTATTACCCACTCATATATTGTCACGTTTAATCAATGAGGAGAGGTAGTTAGCAAACTACAAAGGGTAATGATACACAAATAAAAAAATCTATTTAAATTTTTATACTGAAACACTCGTCAAGTTGATTTTTATTTACCAAAATACAATTGTCGCATTACTTTTGTGCTGTTTCAGGTAATAATTTCAAATCAGAATATCATTTTCTAATTTACCCCTAGGCCCATCATCCTCTCTTTCTCTCACCACTACTTTTTTTTCAAAAAAACTTTACTAATTTTCTTCTCTCTATAAAAAAGTTGATCGCAAAAGGTATCTCTATTAACTGATCCATTAACAAACACTTGTAAACGAAATTGAGCAACATTTTTACCCAAATGTACAGTTTGGCACACATTTTGAACGAGTACATTCAAGATGACATGTACAAGTCTTTCACGAATGAAAACAATAGTACCTCAACTTAAACAATACTCTAAATGAATGCAAGGTACTTCATACATAGTTCAGACGTTGGCTAACTTGCATTGATTTTAACAGGTGTGTTGCCCTCACCATTGACTTGGATTATCGATACACACCCCGAAGAGCTTAGCTTTTTTATGATATAAATAGCACTTCTTGCTTAAAATCATTTGCAAACACAAAGATATCTAATCCCTAAAAGGCCAAACTTCACCTCGATTCATCTTATCTCATCTCAAACCAAGTACCTAAGCCTGCCCGTCATCATGGTCTTACAAATAATGCGCCTCCAACTCATATTGTTTTGGGCAGTAGTAGCAGCTATGACTAAACCAACATGGGCACAAGCCAAGTTGGGTTGCCAAGACAAGTGTGGCAGCTTAGTATCCCGTACCCCTTTGGCATGACCGATAACTGTTACTACAATGAAGGCTTCCTAATAACTTGCAATGAAACTTTCAATCCTCCCAATCGTTTCTCCAAGAAAAGCAATATTGACATCATAAACATATCTATCAATGGTCAGTTGCATGTCATGCAATATGTAGCCTATGATTGCTATGACCAGTTTGGGAGACGGGAACATCAAACCAAACCCTGGATTTCCTTTGAAAATCTCAAGGTCTCAAGCACTGAAAACAAGTTCATTGCTATCGGCTGTGACACTTACGCAACCATTAGGGGATATCAAAACGATAAATCATATGAGAGTGGGTGCATGTCGATATGCAGCAGCATTGACTACATTAGCAATGGGTCCTGTTCTGGAATCGGTTGTTGTCAAATATCAATCCCAGAAGGATTGCACTCTATTGATGTGGCTGTGAATAGCTATTACAATCATACAAAAGTATGGAACTTCAGTCCCTCAGCTATGTCCTTTGTTATGGAAGAGGACAAGTTCAACTTCTCTTCAGCTAACCTAAGTGACTTGAGGAACGTAACGGAGCTTCCTATGGTGATTGATTGGGCAATTGGAATGTGACGTGCGAAGTAGCAAAGACCTCGAGTGAATATGCTTGTATGAAGAACAGCATGTGTTATAATGTCCAAAATGGTGCTGGATACGGCTGTAGATGCTTAGAAGGATACAAAGGAAATGCATATCTTCCCCATGGTTGTCAAGGTACTCATCAATTATCGTAAAAAGTGGTATTTATATTTATAAAAAAACACATACACAAATTTATAATTTATAAGAAGGGCACTGTTTCAGTGGTGAAACTTCTGCCTTTTAACCTTGAGGTTACAGGTTTGAAGTTGAGAGTAGTCACTTGGGAAATAACAAAGAGTTAGGTTAGAACCGATCTACCCTCAACAGACGCAATAGGGGTACAAAACTCGGTTTAGTCTCTTTTTTTTTTAAAGCTTTCACATTATGCATATATTACAAAAAGTTAGGTCTGTATCGATGTAACCCTTAAAAGAACTCCCAGTAATTGGTATAAAACTTGGTTTTATTTTATTCTATTCATACTTGACTTGACTTAAGGAGGGCAAAACTTTTGATGTTTAATGCAGACATTGATGAATGTTAAGAGGTCCTCAATCATGCACAATGATTTGCATCAATACCCCGGGAATTACTCATGTGCTTGTCCTAAGGGGTACCACGGGGATGGTAGAAAACATGGTTATGGCTGCCTGCGTGATCGATCACAGGTGATTATGATTGTTCTAGGTAACATATCTTCTTATCCTCACCATTAGAAGCAATTACTTTTCTGCATAACTTATTGGGTCATTTGATTTACTGGATTCGTATGGGATTGGGTTACAAATTGCGTGAGTATTCTATTCCTAGCATTTGAACGTAACAATTAGTAGAGGGATTACATTTGTGTTGGACAATCAATTCCATGGGATGTCAGGTTTAGAACCTTAAGGGAAATTATGAAACCAAGGGATGAGAGAAGGTAAAGCTCCAGATACCTTTATCACCCAAAAAAAAGATAAAAATATTAAGTATTTTTTTTTTTTTTTATACAATCGTTTAGTATTTAAGTAGTATATACTTGAAATTCGAAAAAAGACAAGAAAATAAATTCATTGGGTTCGTTTGGAAGCTGTAGCATGGGTAAGATGGGAGGTTGCATGTGGGCCTTTGGCAAACTCAAAGTCTTGAACTCCTAATCAGGTGCAAGGATTCTGACAACTAAAAAAATATAACATAAAAGCAAAACCAAACAACACAGTACTTGAAAAGAATCGATAATGAGTCATTTTCCCTTTTGCTCATCCAGGACCTATTCTGTTCTTCTTGATTGTAAACATGTTGCTTGTGTGTCTAAATTTTAATAGTCACCATTTTTAGCTTGTTAAACAGCTAAAATTAATTTTTTCCTAAAGATATGCTAAAACTTAGCATGGCTGATATTCTCATGATGAACACTTCCTACATAATTCTGATATTTCATGATGAACACTCCTACATGACTCCTTGACGTAACTCCATATACCAAAAACATTTATGACTGTTTTTATAGAATGTCTATACTCTAGAGAGGATTATAACAGAAACTATGTGACGACATTGTAGAAAAATTCTTTTGCTATCAAGCTTTCACATTTGTATTTG
>VIGQ01001891.1:15000-25000 GCA_009663005.1 Actinidia chinensis | reverse complement strand
TTATCGCTCTGCTCCTTTCTTCAATTTTTTCTCTCTCTTCCCTTCCACCCCCTGTAGTTCTTCTCATCCCTGTGCACCCACTTTCCCCTCCCCTATGCTATTATTGGACTTTACATTCTTTCCCTCCTAACCCCCCGTTTTCTTCTTGTAATCCCCCCCTCCCTCTTCCCCTCCCCTCCCCGGCCGCCCCCGATTACCGCTAGCGATTTTTTAGAACCTTGTTTAAGGCGCAGAGAGTAGAGAGTAATCTCTCACGGAATAAAAGCAAGATAGTTGAAGAACGGGCTCACCAGGTGTTACAAGAAAATATAAAGTAAAGCAAACTTTCCAAATCAACGTTTAAAATACCAATCGATATGTTACGTAGGGATTTTGGCCCTTCATTTCCGGTATTTTAGTAAATATCAACCAATCTTGTTCGATATTAGCCGATATAGGGTTGTATCACCGATACCGATACTGTCACCAATACCGTGATTTAGAATCCTACTCCAAATTAAATACAGAATTCATTAGATACCTAAAAACATCGTCACAAAGCACATTTAGCACAAAATGAACTTAAATTTAGCTGAAATGAATTACGCACACAACCAAGACCAAAGAGGCATGATCATTGTCCACTGGTGGTGGTGGTGGGGTGGGTGGGTGTGGGTGTGGGGGGTGGGTGGGTGTGGGAGAGAGAGAGAGAGAGAGAGTTCAGTTTAACTAAGATCCAATTACAAGGGCATATTAAGAAAAACAAAAGAAGAAGCAGCAGCAGCAGCAACAACAACAACAAGAAGAAAGAAAGAAAAAAAAGCATACAATAACCAAGAATCAAAAAAGAGAGAAACCCTACGGTCCCAGAATCGGACCAAGAAAAGTTTTCGGAAATGAAACTGAATGGTTTAGTTTAACTTGAGCGTGTGTATCCTGAATAACCAAGTGAATCTGAAACATTCAATTTGAATTCGGAAAATTTTCTTGGTCCAAATTTTTCGGACTGTAGCAGTGTTGATCAAAAAAAACTTGGACATGGTAATCATAGAGGTTTATATCCAAAAGGAATGCAGAAGATCCAATCTTCTTCCTTCTTCCACAGTAGCAAAAAACTCGTTGAAACCACACAGAACACATACAAATATATAAATTTACATGGGGAAAGTAAGAGAAGATAGAAAAAGAATTCAACTAAACCAAAACCCATAAGCAATGCTAGGTTTGTACTCATCCGAACTGTACAATCGCCATCGGGCATTACCAAGCAATCTCGCACCCTTTGTTAATCTCCCTAGCACGCTCAAAACAACAATTTCAAAAACTATTACAAACCAAGAACCCTAAAAACCAAGAACCAACTCTACTCAGAGTCACCAGCGCTAAATGCAGACCAATCAAGGAAGGGCACAACTTGTTTATACCTGGGAGAGGCCGAAACCGGACTGTAAACGGTCACATTCTCTTGGGCTTTGCTCTAATCGGGCGGTCAGAGGCCCGCGTCGACGGGGAGGAGGCCGAGGTCACGGAGAATAGGCGGCTTTGACGGAGTCTTGGGCCGAGTTCCGCCACCTTCGCCCGCCGCTGACGGCGGAGGTTGCGAGGTTTCGCGAGCGCGGAAAGTCGAGATGGTGTGATCGTAGAGACCTCGATGCGGAAGACATTGATGGGAGGGGGAGAAGAGAGAGAGAGAGGAGAGAGAGAGGGACTCAGGCGGAGGGAAGTCTAGCTTAGAGAGAGAGTCAGGTGGCGCTCCACATGCCGGCCATGACGTTTGCTGCCTTTTGGTCCCTCCAAAAACTGGTGTTGTATCGCTATTGGTGGTTTGAAATTTTCTACTCCGAAGTGTGAATTGTCGAAAAGGCCCCACAAGCTATCTTGTCAAATGTAGCATTAGCATGCCCCGCCGCACACGAAGAACCCGCAAGGGGAAAATGTTATAAACCACCAAGAAGTGGCAAACTACTTATTATGTGTTCTGTAATGAAATTTGTAAGCTAAAAATGATATGATATAGACTAACTCATGTGTGAATGTGTCAATAGATGAATAAAATTCAGATCTAATATAATAAATTTGAATTCATTAATACAAATTTGATTTATTTTCAAAAATTTATATAATCCAAATTAGGTTGATTCGTATTTCTCAAATCGGATTTGGTGCTCCCCCACCTGGTCTTCTTCGCATTAGATTCGAAATTTATTTTTAAACCCGATCAGAAAAAAATTATAATTTTTTATCATTATAAAATTTTTCATACTTTTTGAGGTTGATTTTAAAAAAGAAAGAAAAAATTTAAAAAGGGATGAACTGATATAAGATTAAAAAAGAAAATCCCTCCTATAAAAAAATATGTTGCATTGCATAATATATAGTTCTCTCGAGGGGTCTATGGCCTCCCTATAAAAGAAAGTTATTTGAAAGAAAATGAGTTCATACTTCGTACTACCAAATTGTACTTACGTTACTTACGTATAGAAGTGTTTACAACACAGATTGAGAAAAAAATTTAAAAAAATTTACGGTTCAATTAGCTCCTATAACGTTTTCATTTCTCTCAATTCTTGAAGTTAAATACAACCTTACGACAAGAATAAATTTATTTTCATGAGACATGGTAATGTTGTCTCTCTTAATCAATTTTTTTGATTATTTTCTTTTTACTCACATTAATCAGCAGGATGATCAAGTTGAGAGGCTTTGCAAGCTCAGCCCAAAGACTTGTCGCGCTAGACCCAAGAATTGACCTCTAGCACGAACTTGTTCCAAACCGAATCCCAAGTTTTATCAAAGAACTAAGTTAGCCCCACCTGTTTGAATATAACACACAAAGTTTACCTTTGATGAAGTTCTAATTCGCTGACCATGGAGTGATCTCCAAGTGGCCGAATGTGAGAAAGTGAATCAACATGGCACCACATGTACTGGTCAGGATCCTCCGACGATTAAGTTAACGACTGAAAATGCAGAAACAAGACGGAAAGAGAGTAATAATAATAAAGTGCGGTCAATGGTTTTCGTTGGGAGTATCAAACCTTTTATAGGTTTGAGGGGTGTTTTTTAGGATCTTACCATTTCCCTCCATGTTTTACCATGAAGTTGTGTGTGTCTGGGGAATCATGTGAATTGGGAATTTAGATTCGATAAGGAGGAGTGAGTCCTCTCCAAATGACGGGAATTCAGTAACTAGGAGAATAGTCGATCCATAAAATGGAGATTAGATTGCAATTCATTGTATCGTGTTGGCAAGGGAATGAACCTGAGTTGAGTGGTGACGTTAGGAATCCAGATAATTAGTAATACACCAGACCTGATATTGGCCACATTATTAAAGTTTCGGCAAACTCCGTAACCAATAAACGAAGTCATGGACAACTTCAAATTTTAAGTTTCATATTAGGCCAAAGTATGTTTAGAAAGTTTAAACAAAGTTTAGAAAGTATTAAATTCAAAGTCCATTTAGGCAAAATCAACTAAAAACTTGCAAATTCAAACCAATTAACATGTCCGCTCGACCGATGTTGATCACCACCTCCTATCGACCTCCGCCAAACGATCAGTCGGTCAAATTTGATCTGCGGCCAAAAACTCACAATCACAATGTGACAAACCACAAATAATAAAGCTGAACTATCCAGTTCAAGACATTGTATGTATTATGGTGTTGAGAACTTAATCACACATCAAAGGCATTGCGCTTCTTTGCTAAAACTTTTAAACCCCAAATGACCATTTATATAGATTTCATAATCTTGAAAATGCTCACTCACTAAATTAAAAGGAAAAAAAAATTTAAAACATAATTTGAAAAATTCAATTTCTTTTTTATCTATTATTGAGACATGCCTTCCTCCAGCTGTCAATATGTCTTTTAATTTTTATAAAGAGAACTTCATTAGAGTGTCTAATAGAGAGAGTATCAAAAACAAGATATAGATACAGATATATATACATAAATTCATTTTTGTAACATTGGGATTACTAATCTCACTTCATACTATAACCCCACAATACACGACCAAACCAGCCATAACTCTCCACACGTGCGCACCACTCACAGACTTTCAGTCTCGCGTGACACGTGCGGGTATCCGGTGCTACGCGACGCACCGACTAAGAAGCGTCGGATCCCTAAAGCTTTAAATAAGGGGCGGGTACACATTAGAATGGCTTCTGTAGGTACATGCACATATCCTGCAACGGCGACATTGATTACTCTGGAACTGCCGACGCGAGGCATTGGTCCATGGTGGCATCCATGTAATTTAAACGGAAAATCAAGGCATTTCTCCCCCAACGGCCGGCTCGCTCTGACTCCCTTCGCACGTGATCTCCGCGACAGCCTACGGCTCCGGCTGATCGAGTCCGTGTGCGCTAGGGACCGAATCCGATTTGTCGAATACACAAAATCGTTGTACAACACCCGACGCCGGCGAAATCACCGGCGGAAGCGCTAAGCCGTTGTGTCACGAATTCCGGATTATGTTCGAAACTTTTTCGGCTAATTTGGCGACGCCGACGTTCGCTTCTCGATGAGCCCTTCTTGTTGTATATGCGGCACAAGACCATAGTCAAGCTGTAAATCACAACCGTAAGGATCCATCAATCACAACAGATATCATTCGATCCATCATTTTGTAAAATTAAGTATGATGGTGAGGTTCGATTTTTAACTATTTTTGAGATTTTTTTAATTTCTTAATTAAAAATTTTATACATTTTTATACGTATTAATGAGATTTTGGTTAATACAGAAGAATTTTATACTAGTAATTGTTTCCAGTGGATCCACTTGATCAAAGAAAAGCCATTCGTTAGTCCAAGCACTCGACCAGAGCAACCGTCCCTTTTCTAGTGATTTGATTGGTACAATGAAATGTCATTTTACCCCCTACTATAAGGAATAAGTGATGGAATGGTCTTATTACCCTTAGGCTAGGCTCTTCTTGCGGGCCGAGCGCGTCCACATCGGCTAGCCTATACTCGTGATGATCCAGTGGTCTTCTCTCCCCTGGAGCTTTCAGGCGTAGTAAAACAACCAGGGCCTTCTTAATTCCCACGGGCTTCGGATGCCCAGTGGGCTTGAGGGCTTATCGGCTCCTGGGCCGTCAGTACCCACTACAGCGGCCCGGTTTAGGCCTGAACCCGTTCGGGTATTTCCGGTCCCTAGGTGAGAAGAAGTACCTTCTTTCTCGCCGTACAAGGCCACCTGTAATTCACAAAATTGCAAATTAATTAAACAAAAAATCCAGATTTAAAAATAAAATCTCACAGAAAAATTGAGAAAAATAAATTTTATAAATATCCTTGGGTAAAAGAGGTTGGTGGTAGGCAGCGGTGGGTGTAGAGAGAAATGATATAAAATTTTAAATTTCATAAATGGTTATAAGATAAGATGGGTGCATAGAGATATACACATAGACACAAAATTGACACAAAACAACTGATCAAAGACCACAAAATAGCCAATATTGAATAGAATCAAAATGACCAAAATAGTTAATGGAAGGCCAAGGGGGTCATACTTGTATACAATCAATCTCAGCAAATGATGGGAACATCATCCGCTGCGACGCACACCTACGGCCACAAATAATGCATCACTAGTCCTCATCCGTCGGATGGATTCATAATCCGGCGGGCAATTGCAACTCTGCTGCCAATCTCTCTACAACTCTCTCTCTCTCTAGAATTTAGTGGGTTTGAAAAACTGAAACTTGAAAGCACGGGAGAGAGGGGAATATATAAGGAGGTCGAAGGGTACACGTGGCGAGAGGAGAGGGTGGTTACTAGACTAAACGGGGGTGATAAGGTAGGTTCGTAGGAAACGAGGGCGTGTGATTATGTCATGGCATACTTATCCTTTTGGACCAAAAATGTTAAAGTGCAAATATTTCTTCTTTTATAAGAAAAATGATTTAATGAGAGCATTTTCAACAGAAATTCGACAATCAAGGGCTTAAATTATGGAAAAGCCGAACAAGGCAGGGAATATAGACAAAATAAAAACATTTTAATATTCTTAAAGTTTTTATTTAAAAGATGTAAAATATTCAGGTCAGTTCTAACTATTTTGATAATAAGTGTTTTTTAACTATTTGCAGGGCAGTGCGTTAACAAAACTGTTAAACTAGATCGATTTGGACTTGAATTTTTTTGGGATGATTTTTTTTACTAAAAAACTGATTTTTTTTAGTAAATATTTGGGGTCATAGCTGGCCTAAGGCATGGGCCATTAAAAATCATGCCTAAGGTCACAAAATTAGGAAGGTGTAATTTTTAGCCTTGTACACACATTACACTTTTACATTTTCAATTTTCCCAAAGTTTTGAACTTGGTCTATAAAATAGGAATCAAAAAGGGCCTTCCATTCTTTATGTAGGTCAGGTTCAACAAATAATAACAATAATGTGCATCACTTATTATTTTAATGCCCTTTAAAATGTAAGTTAAAATTAAGTAACAAGTAACTATTTAAACTCTAATTGAATTTGTAAATGTATTTGATATGCATTAAACATGCACAAATATAATTCTATCACGTGACCAACAACACACCACCATAGCCACCATCATATTTTCATACAACCCCCATTGTCGCTTCCCACCATTGCGACCCTCCGAACCAAACCCTCCACTCTTTGTTTACCACCATGCTATAAGTGCCACCACCCCACCACCACGACGCTCCACCTCTACACACATTCTACGTGCAGCCATCTCCACATCCAACTACTCTCCACCCCTATTACCATTTCATCGTTACAACAGCAATCGCCACATACACCTCCACCATCTCTCAAATACCAATACCATACCTAATCACCACCACATTCAAACACTACTACTCTTGTCGTTGTCGCCGCTCCACCTTCTACCTCCACCACTACCTCCTTCTACCTACGAATACCACCACCATCACCTTCTACCTCCACCCCCACCATCACCTTCTACCATGCGAATTTAGTCATTATTTTAATGACTAATATAATTACTCACAATTGATACCCTCTCTCTTAAAGAAGAGAGTGAGATTTCATATTGAGAATTAGTAATACCCATAAACCTAACAATGATCACCCAAGATACCGATTGTTTTGATCTTAATTAGCCTTACTCATGCTAAATCACAGTTGAACATATCAAGAACTTTAGTTCATCATTTCTCCTTAAGATTAGAGTCATTGCAATACAAATGTAAAATTTCCTCATAAGCGATAGTTTTATATGATTATTTTCTTACGATAATGCAGTTCAGTATATTCTTAATATATCAATACTTTAATCTAAAATTATCTATTCTGTTGGTCGAAATAAACTATCTTATCAAGATTAATAGTATTATACTTTTCGTAAATAAGAGTTCAATCTCATCACCGACTATGAACTAATTTAAAATTACCAAAATCAAAGATTAATATTTTCTATGTGAAAATCTCATTTTCACACATATATCATCTCACAATATAATAAACTAATAATATCCTCTCACAATATATTCGTCGTATACATAATGCCATTAGAATAGTTGCTCTCACGTGGAGTTGGCCCTATAACTATGTGAGTCAACTGACAATGATTGCGGATCGCTTACCAATGATTACCTGATAGTTTTAGTTGTTTCTAGCATCAAAATAAATGGGTTAAAAACCTATGAAGAAAAAGGTATCATGAAGGAAAACCCAACATAGATGACTGAAAATCCAAAATCTAGATTTAATGATACATCTACTTGCGTATATCTAACAATATCATTGTAAGTTAAAAAACCATACCCGTTAGCACAATGATTGTAGATAAGGTTAAAGTATTTCGCATTTAATGACTCTTTGTCGCTGGTGAGCCAGACTGGGTATAATGATATTCTGAAAAGAAGTCACCTATTTTGAGTATGAAATTGGGCGCTTTTTTAAAAATTTGGGAGACGGAATTTTTGAGAAAATACTTGCAAAACTAAAAGAAATTCTATTCCCAAAATTGGACACAACAGTGAGGACTGAACGCGTAGGAGAAATTCTTGTATGTATTTATATCTAATTTACATTGATAGTAGCACAGTTCATGCGGGCTCACCCACTAGTCTTTTGTAAAATCGATGGAACTCACAGGAAGGTTTAAGCCAAAAATTACCTATCCTATATACGAATTATCCAATCTCTCTCTCGTATGTCTGAATCTGTCTACTGAATTTTTATTCATGGGGGAAAATTGTTTGAAATTTATGAATAAAACCCAAGGACAGATTTATTTTCAGCTTTAAGAGTAGTTGTTAGCAATCCAAAGGGATGCAATTAACAACTATTAAACAAATTAGAAGTTGGTTATTTTTCAGGCAATTAAGAGTTGTTATAAGTAGGCAGTTTTGGAGGCCATGAAACACCCTCATGATTGGGTGTTTAGGCTGAGGTTATTACATGAAAGTCATGATTTTATCTACACAAGGCTATTTGTTTTTTTAAGGGTGTAAACACACCAACAAATACTTCTTGCATTTGAGTTCTTTGAGAGAGAGACAAATAAAGTTTTGTTCGCCAAGGCTGCCGTAAGGAATGTTCCTACGTTTAGTGTTTGACTTGTTTTATTTTTGGAGAAGACGTAACTCACCTACAACACCCTCGGTAGGCAATCGATCTTTCTTAAGAAGACTGCGATGCAATGCTCAGCCTATACTGTTTTGTATTTTTTTTATTCAGTTTTCTTGTACATTTTATTTAGTATTTTTATATTTCTTTAATTTTTCAACCGGTTAAACAATTTCTTCTTTACCGGTTTAAAATTGTATTTCCAAACATTATTTGAATATAAATGAAATTGTTCTTTTGAAATATGTTTGTTGCGAATCACATTTTTAAAACCAACACATTAGACAATCATCCGTCCCATGCAACACCGTGCTATTGGGGGTGGTACATTGGCTATTAAGAATTGACTGAAGTCACGAACCATGGCTGAATGAACCTGGACCAGGAACCAACAGGAAAATATACCATGAAGAGGTCATAACTGTGACACCATTTGAAAGCACTCTATTTTTTATGTGGTTGAGTTCCGTTTATAAATACTTGCCGATCTCACACTATAACAATAGTATTCATTCTGAAAACCAAAATCAACCGTTTTATATACAGATCAAATCGCGCTCAATTTAGTTGAGTCAATAGTTTTGCAATTGAGTCCATTTTCTTTCCTTGGCCTGATTTTTCTTATGGGAGGAGTAGTTTACCCGTATTTTTATACAAAAATTTCATATCAAATATGCTCAAATCAAACTAAGCATTTGTCTCAATTATGAAATCCGGCTACATGAATTTTTTTTTACGTCATTGAGCTCTATTGATTACCAAATCCCATGAAATTTTAATTCATTATATTATTTTTTAACTATCGCAATTTAATATTAATTCGATCTGTCATTTTCTCTAATGTCGTCACCATCATAATCATATCACTTCCCCTTATCAACCATCAATAGCCTACGCCTATTGCTTCTTAGAAGCCCCCACATTTTATTCATACAACATCATCTCTATCTTATAGCCTGTCTATAGACTTTTTTTTAACCTGTGAGGTATTTTTTGATCGCATAATATGCAAATATTTTATAATTAAATAAAACATAAATATTTTAAATAAAAAATAATATTGATGTAAATTCATCATAATAAGACAAAAAAGAGTTCACATAATATTCAACCAGATTTTTATAAGTGAATAAATATTTTAAATGAAAAGGAAAAGCAATTATTTATGTAAATTTATCATATAAAGACAACAAAAAGAGTTCAATGAGAAAAAAGAGTGAAAATCACTAGTCTTTTTATTTTTTTAGTTTTGTAAAGCATTACTAAAATATTTTTTTTTGAATATTTTTAGATAGTAATGTTTGTTGGATTAAAGCATTACTTACTAAAATTGAAAAAAATAATTAAAACATGTCCGTTTCTGGATACATTTGTGTCGTGTCAGCACGAAAGGCGGATAGGACGAAGACGTCTCTCCCTACTTCCACACCTTCTT
>VIGQ01001891.1:7500-10000 GCA_009663005.1 Actinidia chinensis | reverse complement strand
ATTTTACAATTAATTTTGTAAAACAATTATTTTAATTTAGTAGATTAGTCAATATTGATAAATTAAAAATTTAGGTTGCACGAGATGACTCGTACGCGTCCTTTCCATCTTCACTAAGTACGAGCCTTTCTCATTATTTAATGTGGATATCTGTACGGACTATATTTTATTAAGTAATTGTTCGTACTCACGGGATACTATGTAAAAAAAATATTTTTTAAATGTACTTGTCAGAGTTTTATATTTTTTTTTTGTTCTTATTATGATAAATTTGTATTTATTATTTATTTTTACTTAAATATTTTATTATAATTATTACATAATTAAATTTTAATAAAATATTAAAAAAAATACAATTAAAGAACTGGACGTATGAAAATTATTTTTCTTTCTATTTGGGTATTTTTTTAATTTGTCTTTATTTTTCATATTTATGTCTGTTAAGGAATTTTTTTCACCGTTAATCAATATTTTTATACTTTGTTCGGTTTCCCTCTGATAAAAAGAGTCTAAAAATATAAAAATTATCTAATTTCAGAAAAAGTTTTACGTAAAATACAAAATTGTTTTTATCTCTAAATTATTATATTTTATAATTTTTTTAAACAACTCTTATCGTCAAAAGCTAATATAATATCAAAGTTTGATCAAATAGAACAAATTTTTAAGTTTTTTTTGTCTATTATCAAATCTATGTGGCCCAATCTTTTATCTGATGTTTATATCTTATTTATTTTTTAGATTGTAAAACTCTAACGAAACGCTTAGAGATGGGCTTTTTTTTTTCTTTCTTTTTTCGTAATGCACTCTGAGTAACGGACAATTTACCTATTTATATTATATAAATACTTTTGTCCCAATTTAGATTACTATTTATATGTTTTTTGCTTATTACTTATTGTTTTTAGTATTTCCCATTTCTATTTCTTACGGTACCGATAATTTAAATAAGTAAAAAAAATGAATATGTCTTTTTTAAAAGAAAGTACAATTGGTACAGAAAGGGAAAAATTTCATGTAAATACGAAAGATATTTTTTAACTCTTTGGACAATTTTATTAAATTTGGCCTTTTGTGTTTTACTCACTTCTAGATCCCTCTCGTTGAAAGAAATTAAAAAATTTTAAAAATCATTGAAAAACGAAATTTCGTAAACGTATCGTGGAAAAATCTATCTGATGAATAATGAGGTCGGAAATGTGCCAAATTTGAAGCAGAGCGCATGCCACATGAAAATAGGATCATACTATGAATACAATCCACGAAAAGCCCTAGTGGCAAAACCTATATCCATAGCTTGTAAAACAGAGTTTTAAATGATTTCTGCATACAAACGGTAGAATTAGTTCCAAATTAGCAGTTCAGATGGGTCGAATATTGAGTCATATGGTGATCAATAGAAATTTCCTAAGATTGTCTTTTTGTCAAACGATAAGGACTCTAATCTATTTTAAATCCTAACATCGTTTCAATTACAATACAATGTGAAACCTGTAATCTCACATTACAAAATGCTGGCGACAAGACCACCAGCTAAATATATATGTCGGTATCTTAAGCTTAGAAGCAATTATTATTACGTAATTTGTATGTTTAGCTTCAATTTATGTTCTAAAAATTTGATTATTTAAAGTAAAAAAAACAACAAGAAGTTTTTCAAACATACTCTTTTGCCAGCGCTTTCTAACTTGTTTTCATTTGGTAATAGTCAATTAAAAAAATGTCCACTTCAATACGAAAAACGGAAACCTCTAGAAAAAATGGCAGAACACCCTTATCTTGGCCTTTTCAATCATGTCACACAAATTTGGGGGAATTTCATTTCACATCAGCATGAAATAATATGGACAAAATAATATCAAATCAGTGAAGAATTTAAATGTCAAAGTTTGTCAGTTTTGTTTTTTGTGCTGATTTGGTAATATTTGCCCCTCTTCACACTCATTTGAAATCTCAACAAATTTATGCGCGTATGGAGGAACGAACCTAGAATTTCAAACTGGGGGCGGACATTCATATTGAACACAGAGATTATAATTAGTACAAAAATATTTCAACCATAGAGTGATAAAACTCATTTTAAAATATTAATTTTAATCTTAGAGTGTGATCTCATATAATTTAAAAATACTAAAAGCTATTGCTATTATAAAATTAAAATTTTTCAAAACTTTAAGTGACGGTCTTCAGTCGCCCCCAGCTGTTTGGGTCCAAGCTGTTTGGGTCCATCCTTGTGTTTATGCTTTGTGTACATAGCAATAATGTTTTATGTTTAGCGCAAAAATAGAGAATTCCACCTCCAGAATCCACTGCACAACCAAACAGTTCTCGGCCCAGTTAGATAAAAACAAATTAATCAAAGATAAGTGAACAACTGTTTTTGGGTGCTTCCAAAATTAGCCCCAAAAAACAGCAGCAAATTAATTCCAAGTCATATGGAATCAAAGAAAAATGGCTTTGGTATACCCTCATTCATAGAATAATTGATGTCGGGCGTATT
>VIGQ01001891.1:0-2500 GCA_009663005.1 Actinidia chinensis | reverse complement strand
AGGCTCGATTGACTGGACCCAGGAGCAAGAACTCTGCACTCACAACAATTTGTTTCGGCTTTCCATGATAGTATTTCTTGAATACCTTGCACTTATTTCCATTTCAAGTTCAAGTTCCGCACTTGTCTTTCACTTTCACATTTAGAAAAATATTGAAGTCTTCACACCAAAGCTCAAAACACGAGCCTTCTTTACTGTAATTTTGGCCCTATGTTGGCACACATGGGTTGTTTTTAAGGTCAATTCGACGTCACAAATCACCCAATCAACATTCATTCATTCAATCCGAGCACGCCCGGTACTTTTCCACTCTAGGTCAGCTAAGAACTTTTTCCTCGAGAAACAATATCATTTTAAGGTCACTCTTAAGGCTAAGATTGTCTACCTTGACAAAAAATGAAAAGTTTTGTTCGCCATATTAAAAATAAGATGAATATTACCCTCATTCCTCACGAATGATTAGTTCTTTTAATGCAATAGAACTCACTTAAAACAATTAATTCCTAATAAAAGAATTAATCATAGCGCGATAAATGTTTGCTTACTTTAAAATTTAAAACAGATGAACAAAGACCAAATAGCCCTAGTAAAAGTTTTAGAATTACCAGAGTCACTTTTTTCTCATCCTCTTCCAAACAACTCAACATGTCATTTGACTTATTGTATTTGACTTAATTGTTTTGAATCAAGATTTGTGAAGGAAAAAAAAAAAAAAAAAACCAAAAAAACTGAATTTGTTGGATCATTTCAAATTTTCCTTGTCAAAATCCTTATGGCCTTAATCCGAACAAACCTCAAAAAATAAACAAACCACCAAAAACACACACAAATAACAATGGAACTGTGAGATGAGAGTGTTTCATGGTTTGAACATTGATTCGGTTTTGAGTAAAATACTGATTTGAACAAAATCTATCTTGCAGTCAATTCTTGAAATTTCAGGACCAAACCAATCCACCCAAAACTTGAAACCAATCCATTCAAACCTAAAAGTACCATTCGGTTCTGGTTCTTAACCACAGTTTTGGGGTAGGTACGTTTCCACTATAAATCAATTTTCAATATTAATTTAAACACATAATTAATTCACTTCATATCCCAAAACAATACTTAAATAACAAAAAACCTATGATATAACCTATAATATAGTTAGACAATTGTTTTCAAGGCTTACGAAGCAAAATATAAATTAAGATGTGGTAATATAAATATACAATTATTTAAAATATTTGTTTAAGTTTATCAAATCCGGTTTCAAAACCGGAACTGAATCCACTAATCTGTAAACCGAACCAACCAGACGATTCAAAATTTTAAATCAAGAACCGAACAAAAATCAAACCAAACAGACCAATTCGAATCAGCTCGAGTCCAATTTTTTCGTTCTACCATATTTTTTGACAGCCCTGGTAATAACTTCAACCCTGATTTTAAATTGGTTGGCATTAAACCATCCATCCCTCCTGTTAAACAAAGGATAATAGACGGGCAACGCCTCGACAAATCGAAGCCGTTACCACTTCTTGTTTGAGGTTCCTATCATGGGAGGGGGGGGGGGGGGAGGAAAAAAGGGAATTCATTAAAACCAATTTGAGGTTTTTTATGGGAGGAATTGGATTAAAACCACCTGCACACACACGTGGCCGTACGCCACACGCCATCAATAGATGCGTGTCTACTAAAGTAAACAATGATGCCATCAGAACAAGGTTGAGATAAAACAATAAAACCGTCCATTCATCTTCTCTATTAGGGCAACGACTTCCAATAGACAATCAAATTGCGTATTAATGTCAACTCAACAGAGAATCTAGTTTCAAGGAATCCAACATTGAAACCGAGTGAATCCAATTTTAAATGATCGAGTACCACAATTTTTTTTTTCAATCACAGAGAACAGTATAGGAATGGGGGTATAG
The DNA here is from genome assembly GCA_009663005.1 of Actinidia chinensis. Classification (NCBI taxonomy): domain Eukaryota; kingdom Viridiplantae; phylum Streptophyta; class Magnoliopsida; order Ericales; family Actinidiaceae; genus Actinidia; species Actinidia chinensis. Next base: position 581 of record VIGQ01001891.1, on the reverse strand, counting down.
CAAAACGGATGGGCTTCGAGTCTACCAGAACAGGTCAATCCATTCCTTCCCTTGAGATCCCTCTCTGTTACTTCTGTAGGTGTGCTGTAGCAAAGCAACAAACAGTTTATATCGATATCATATATGGGACTCTCTGAAATCACAAACTCAAACACCAATATATTGGCGGAAAAATCAATTTTTATTTGCGAATTGTTGATTTTGAACCCAAAATAGAATAGATCATTCTCCTAAGGAAAACAGCAACTAACCACAATAAAAGAATCATTCTCCCAAGGAAAACAGCAACGAAAGATAAGTAGCGCCTGAGCGAAGTGGGTGAGGGGGGTTTTGGGTGTGTGCTTATATAGAAATTTATATTTTATAATTTAATATGCTCCGATAATGAATAACTTAATCAAATGTAATGAAACATATGCAAACATAGCACTAATTAAAATTAAAAAGCATATACGCCCTCCTTTCCAATATTTTTTGTCTATTTTGGGGCTCCACCCGTTCAATAATTTGCAATAATCTAAAGGTGGAAAGTGAAATTGCTCAACAATTCCAAAATAGAGGCACAAGGGAAAATTTTTACA
>VIGQ01000414.1:12500-15000 GCA_009663005.1 Actinidia chinensis | reverse complement strand
TAATTATAATTTGGAGTATGAGCTTTGGTAACTATAAAATTCTCTTATAAATTAATATACCAAAAGACAAATGTGATTTAATTGATTACGTAGCTACTTAGCTTTCACAGGAGACGAGAAATTATTCAGTACCAAGAATAATTTTCCTTCCCCTCATATAATAGTGGGGTCGCATATGTAAAATTTATTTTAAGACCCACCATTAATACTGATGAGGGGTTTACTTGCTGAAAGAAGCACGTCACCAAGATCACCTGTTAAAATAAGTACGTCGCCAATATCATATCGCCTTATCTGATGCGGTCATCTCATTAAGCTCGGATTTTCTGGAATGCTCTTCATGGGTTCTTACATCGCCAATCCCCATCTTATTCATCTCGCCCATCACTCTGAGGATGAGATAACCTTGAGACTCCATATTTACTAGGTCTCCTATATTCGCAATATTATCTCCATTTGGCACTCTCCTCCTTTTACTTTGAAATCCTCGATCACGCCTTCCATACTTGGCTGCCGATGATTACGTTGTGATCTCCGTGCACGACCCTTAATTCTCCATCTATAAAAGGTCACTCATCATCCACCAATAAGGGGTAATTGCATTATTACTCTCTGAGCCTTAACTCTAATATTTTCTTACTCTGCTCTGTCTAGCTTATTCACCTCAGTCTCATCTCCATGTCGGAGGGGTTTATAGCAGTATCAGTCTGGCTGGTAATGTTTGTTCTCTTGCACAGGTCGCTGAGATCAATACCGAGCTTAAGAGTAATTCTGACGGTTGGTAGCTCATCCCAGATTTCTACCAAAACAAATATGAAAGGAAGGAATTATTACTTCGAAAGCACTGAATAATTTCCTACATAATCCCAAACCCCACCAAACTAGCTAGTGAACTAGCATCCCAAAAAGATAGAAAGGTGATTGGGAATTCCACTTAATATGGGTGGGTTCCTTGTGGGCACTATGCACTGTTCCTCCCTTCCATGGAGCCGCTGAGTACCTGATTTAACACTCAAACCAATCTGTGGGGCCGGGTGGTTTGGGCCGATCGGGGTGTCCGGAACAACACCTTTTGCATACACGAGAAAGGTGATTGGGAAGATAAATTAACATGGCGGCTAGTGGGGTCACGGGTCCCAAAGGGTCATGAGACCTCAAAGTTCACGGGTGGGTTTGCCTGCTTTTAATCATTTTTCTCCAATGGCTCATGTAGCCTCTGGGTTAAGCCATCTTAGCATCTTAGTTTCCAAAAACAATTTTAGGTCTTATAGTTACAATTCAATGCGGGAAGGGATGCGTGATCAATGGTGGACCCTTATAATGGAACTATCGAACTCGTTCACATTCACATAAAATTTTTCTTTGATAACATTCACGTGAATTATAGTTTCTAACGGCCCGGTTTGCTGGCGGTATGGGAGGAGGATAAGTTTTAAAGGGGAGATACATTTAGAGAGGGATAACTTTGAGGGGGAAATTTTAAAAAAAAACTTTTAATTGTTTGGTACTTTTAGAATGGGTGGATAAGGGTGGGGATAAGAAAGAAAATATGGCGAGAGGAAACAAAATATAAATATTTAGATATTAAAAAATATATTTTGTTTCTATATAGATTATATATATCAATAAAAATAACAGTTGTTTCTCTTTATATATTTTTTTCTTATACTCACCCCTTATCCCCGGATAACTTGTAGTTGGGTTTAGGCCACCAAAAATTAGCCGCCTATATCCACCTGCTGGGGGAAAAATTATCCGGGGGCATAAATAGCACCTCCTTATCCGCCAGCCAACGACGTGGGGAAAAGTTATTCGAGGGGAAAAGTTATCCCCCCTTAAATCCACCCAGCCCAAACGAACCCTAAGGGTCAGTTGGGACGATGAATTCGAAGATTTTTTAAAAGAATATAGTGTTATAGTAGTATTAGCTATAAATATTTTTAAATTATATAGATAGATTTAAAATTAAATTAAGATGTATTTCTACGATATATAAATTTTAAGTTTTATATGTTATGACTTTTCTAAAATAAAATTGACTCCGACTCCCAACCATACCCAGTTTTGTTGCCACTCTAGTTGTGCGGTTAGGATGAAAAGAAATTAAGGATATGAAAACTACAATGGGTTGAGCCAATTTTGGTTTTTGATATTTTGGGGTGATGTAAGTAGACATTGGCCGGGCTTAGGATGGGCGGCTTCACCGAGAAGAAAGTGTTTTGGGAAGAGTGGGTTTGGAATTAAAAGGGATTGAGTTTTATTCATTTTTTATAAAGTACAAACGGTAACCACGTTTAGAAGTGCAATGGTCAGGATTAGTTAGTTTTTTTAGAGAATAAAGTATCAAATCAATAGTACTGATTCTACAAAATTGAAAATCGAAATTGTGCGATAGTGTTTAAGGATCAAACGGGAACTGAATTGTTAGTACCGGTCCATTTTTATTTACATCTCGATTTCAATATTGGTAAACATAATTTAAATTCAAAATTTACGTATC
>VIGQ01001226.1:15000-22500 GCA_009663005.1 Actinidia chinensis | reverse complement strand
AGACAAAGAACGTAGGTCAGTAAGATCAAAATTATCATAACTACATCCAACGAGGTCAAAATACTAAACTTTCTGATTAACGGAGTCAAAATTATAGAATTAGAACAATATTATTTTCTGTGAAATCAAAATTCTATTTATAATAAATATATTAAAAAATAATAGTATAATTTATTTTTTCAGTGGTGTCCAATTAACTACATTTGCCTTTAGGTGGACCCCATGGCGATGAGTTGATGGGTTTGTGATGCTTGAGGTGAGCAATTGGCCAGATTATTTAAAGCCTCGGGCTGTTTTTGGGGTGTCCAAAAAAATTCGAAAAAAACTGGTGTTGTGAACCGAAACCGAACCGAATCGAAACGTGCATTTGGGATTGGTTCTATGGTTAATGGGGGCTTAGGTTCTGGTTTTTTAAAATTAAGACACGGTTAAATTTGGTTCGGTTACCGGTTTTTATTTTCAAAATGTGGTTCGAAACGAACACGATCGAAACGATTATAAATATATGTATATATATATACATATACGCGTATACTATTTATATAGTAGAACATTAATTTAATACCACACGTGATTACTTTAGTTTTCTGCTAACAAAAATTTTTCACTTCCCATGGATTTAGGATACTCTATCAATTTTCATCAAAAACATTCACCATTCTTTCTCTATTCAGGATTTTATCAGTAATTTTTTCTTTTATTATCCAGTATGAAATTTCTTTTTTTAGTTTTTCATTTATTACCTCTTTTTTGTTGTTATTCATATGAATTCTAACTTTTATGAGTAGTAATGCAATAGTAGGTTTGATTGATGTCATATCATTAGGAGTCAATCTATGACTATTTATACTACTTTGGTTCATGATTTTTGAGATTACTGAAGTGATGGGTTATTTAAATAAATAATTTTGTTTGTATTTTATTTATAAAAATATTAAAATATTAATTGAATGAACCGGAACCGAACCAGAACCGAACCGATAAGGCGGATCGGTGTTGGTTGGGTTCTAATTTGTAATGGTTAGGTTCGGTTCTCAATTTTTCAGAAACCGTTAAACATGGTTGGTTACTGGATCTTCTGGAACCGGAACCAATCGGACCATGGACCCTATTAGATATCTTCCAGTTTGGTTAGTTTAATATATCTATCATAGCGTTTATTTTGAGTTTTCATGTTTTCATGCTTTTTTTTCTTCACAATTTAATTAATTAAATATTATTTTTATTATTTTTACCGAAGAAATATGAAAATATAAATTAAATTTGTTAAGATTTGGAAAACAATCTATATTAAAGACAAAAAATGACTAATTTGTCGAGTAAAAAATAATTTTTTAGCTTTTGTAAACTTTTTCTAAATTAATAAGAATTTACATTTTTTAGCCTTCTCTTGATAGTTATAGGAATTAAAAAATTTATAATTTTTTGACCCCAACTAATGAAACAAAATTAATTAAAAAGTGACACCAATCCCAGAACTAAAACAATTAAAACTCTCAAATTAGAATAGTTGGGATGAAAGTGAGAGAGTTGATTCGGCATTTTTAAAAGTTGAGTTCCTATGTTGGGATCTCATTGAACTCCCAATTTATTAGTTTTTTCTTCAACAATTAAATTCCTAAACACTAATTTTGTCCCCAAAAAAAACCGCATGTGCGCTTTGGGTATACGATCCGAAAACAGTTCAATTGGAAAAATTATTTTAAGTGGCCAGTTAAGAATTCTTTATTTTCAAGGGTACCGTTTAACAACGAAGATCATATCAATAGTTCAGATCAAACGCATAGAGGACATTTAAAAATAAAAATCATAAAATATAAGATCTTAAAATATATTCACCGATCACCACCAACTGCCACCACCCATCACCACTACCAACCCCCACCAGTACCAACCCCACCCCCACAATCACCCACCCACTACCACCAATCACTACTTACTATCATTTTCACATGTTGCCGCAATGAATCAGCACTATCACCCTCAATACCTATAATTGTCGTCGCGATCCACCATCACCAACCACCGTAATCACTGAGAATTTTCAGAGTTAGATATTGAGAAATGTCACACAACATTGTAAAAAATTCACAATTATAAACCCTCTAAAATCTTCACAAGGCACCAATTATGAGTTGTTCATAATCCGCGACCGCCCACCATCAATCCACCAACCCACCACAAGACATCCCATAAATAACTCATTGTCACAAATCACTACCAATAATGAGGGGGGGGGGCCATCAAACCACTGCCAATCACTTATTGCAAATCACCGCCGCCGCTACCACTATTGTCATTGTGAAATTTTACAATTACCGAACTCGAAAAATACTCATGAATAATGGCAGCGAAGAACTATAAAATGGTCACAATAGAATTTTTTGCATATAAAAAAATCTATAATTTTGAATACTAATTCCTTAGTCATGTCTATAAATATTGTCATTAATTATAACATAACAATAAATGCTAAAAAAAATATATTTTTTTGAATCCGAATTTATCTACGCTAACAAAATCAAACTTTTAAGTTTTAACAATTATTGTCAGTTGAATTACTAGAACTTTGTTTTATTAGGATTTATAAAAAAAACACACTTATTTTGTTTCGTTGCTGAGTAAATTCCATATAAAATTCTATTAGAGTTTAAATTGAGAAGTGAAATTTATCAATTTAAAGTGGATACAAATATATATAAATATATATAATATATATATATATATATATTAAAGTTTGGCCCAAAAATCACTTTTTATGTTTTCATAATTCGATATTAATTAGGATTCGTTTGATTGTAGACTCATTGAGAAGATTCTAAAAAAATAAAATTTTACTAGAGAAGGAAATTTATTTATTTTTCTCTGTATTTAAAATTATTTTTGTAGTACCAATTGATTTGATAGGGAACGGCCTGGTTAAATATGAGCCGAGATTATTCCAACATTTTTCAACACCTCGTTTATCAATCTCATTTTCGAATAACAAAATGCCTAAATTTTTTTTTTTTATGTTTTCATAATTTCACGTTCAATACGAATATTTTGATAGATCTCATTGAGTAGATTTTAAAAATATAAATTTTATCAAAAAATCAGGGTAAAACAAAGTTATAACATTTTAAATTTATAATACAAAAACTATAAAAAAATGCCACATCATCAAACTTCTCTGGGTGCAAGTGCTCAAGTCCAAGTGGTGTAATGTGGGGGCATATGTAATCTTGCCCAGAGAAAATGACTTATTAGATAATTATAATACGCGAAGACTAGATAAGTCCAATTAAAAAGACCCTAACATAATTATTTTTTTTATTATTAAATGATGCAAAGGTGTTACAACTAGGGTTGTTCACAGTTTAGATTGATGCGATTTTAATGAAAATCATAAACACAATTGATCCTCTAATTAAAAAAAATCCTACTAATTTAAGAAATTAAATTTTAAATTAAATCGAATTAGTAGAAACGTGAAATCGAACGAAACCGAATCGTAAAATACGGTTTCATCCAGTTCGATTTCACAATTCTAAAATTATCCTTACATCATTAAAATATTTCAGGAGTGCATTCACAAAATGGTTCATGACTTGTATTGTACTTTTAAATTTCTTTACACTCTTAAAAAAATAAAAAATTATGTGGGGTATTTGCAATTATTTTTTTAGTAGTTTTTTAGCTTTACTATAAAAAAATACTTTTTAGTGTCTGTGACGGCTTTTTTTAAATAAAAAAATAATATTTTTAGATTTTTTATGAAAAAATAACTATTTTTTGGAGCTACTCAATCCTGCTTCTCAGCTTCTACTCTATTTAGTACTAAATATGAAGTAAAATGATAAAATACCCCATATTTATTTGAACTTAGTTCAAAAATATACCCTCATAAATAATCAAGAATCTGACTTTTTTATTTTTTGAATCATTGTCTCTCTGCGGGCGCGCTCACACATATTTTCTCTTTTTTAGTTGTTAAATTTCCATGAACATGAAGTTTTTTTTGCGTAGTAATATATTTTTAATTAAGAAAGTAAAGCATTTTAAATTTTTAATAAATTTAGGGTAATGGTATTATAGATAAATTCATAAAAAAAAACTATTTTTAAGTTTTTCCAACATACACATCCCAGTGCTTAAATTTATAATCCCACAACAATTGCAAACACTTTAGCCACTTCTGTTTAATAACTAAAATCTAAAGTTCTCTCAGCATGAAGTGACAAAAAATTCTTTTTACAGCAATTGCAAACACCTCTATAATGTTGCTTTATTTATACTGTTACAACATTTGTATCGGTTACTTCCAACTCTCCAGAAAAAAATTAGATTGTTTTTAATGATAATGTTACGAAATTTTTTGGAAACTGCCACTGCACGCACATTTCTATGTTTGCGTATATAAAATATTTACGGATAGACAATGCATGTTTATATATAATAAAAATGCAAAGATATTCATTGTTATATACCAATTCTGCAAATTTCCTTTAATGAAAGCTTGATATATTTGTGTACAATATTGATAAGACTTATGTAGCATTTAGGATTTGAATATTAAGATGAGTTGTACTGATACGATACTTGGGTTTTATTCTTATCTTAATAGCCCTATAAACGTGATTGATCTGGAACTATTTGAGTAAGTAAAAATAGTACTGTTGAATTCAGAGAGTAAAATATATATGATTTCTCCCACGTATTATATCTCTTGAGTGAGTGAAAAATAATACTGTTGATCTCTCTCACGTCTCCCTTTCTTATCATCTCGCGGGTTTCTATAATTTGGAACCATTGGTTGTGGGTAAATTTGAAAAATGATGATCAAATATGTTGTAGCTCAAAGGCCTTTTTTAACTCCATCTGTCAAATTTGTTATGTTACGTACAGGACACATTAACTGGACAAACAAAAAAAAACAATTTTTTTTTTTTCTAATTTAGTTTTGGGGCGTGGAGGAGAGAATAAACTGGAAAGTTTCTAGTCAATGAACAACAACATATGTGATTCACCAATATGATAAAATTAATAACACTTTTTAACTCTCATTATTTAATTATGTGGTTCTAAACATCCCCAATCCGATATATATGTATATGTGAAAATTTCACTTTGTTCCTTGTAGTTGGATGAATCATCACCGACAGTAACCTCATGTAGTTGTGAACGAAATTCACACTACGTACACTGGTAACGACAAATGACAAAGTCCCCATTTTGCCCTCATTTTATGAAGAACCACTCAATCCAATTCTCATCATTCAGGCATAACTTGGGATTTAGGGAACCGTTGTGTGTTGATTTTTTTTTGTGTTTAGGTGAACATTTTTCATCATTTGATCAAAAGGTTGTACTTTTTCCATTTCTCGCGACAAGAAGAGTCGGAAAATGTAAAAAAAAATTATTTAATTTAAAAAAAAGTTCACTAAAGACAAAAAAAAAAATTGTACTCCAAAGTGAACTTTAATAGAGAAAAAGTGGATGGGACTATGAAATGAACCAAGGTTGAGGAATAATGGTAGATTTTCTTCCCGCTCTAGGTGCTTTTATGCTCAAGTTAAAGGCTTTTTTGTCATAATTGATAATGGGATAACTTATTTTCATGTTTCATTGAGTAGCCCGCAGTTTACCACGAATTAATACAGTCCCCGAAAACGTTAACTGTGTGAAAGTAGTCCAAAAAACATACTCCTTCACCCGAAAAAACTTTAACTGTGTGAATTATTCCAAAAACCCATACAAGGTTGTATAATCAAACGTGAAAGAAAGTAATCTGACACTGACCTAAAACTCAGGGGGACAAAGAGAAATTTGCCCATTATGTATGCGTATGGCCTATGTAGTTCTTTTCCCTAGGATATGTTCTTGTAGAATGAAAATAGGGATGTGTCCTTGTCTAAGAACAGAATGAATCATAATCATCATCCCAAAATAAGTTTTATACCAATATTTCTGCAAAGTTGACAACTGTGCACAATAGAAAGAAGGTTGGTTTATTGCCTAAATAACCAAACAAGTTGATGAGCCTCGAGTTATAAGGTTTCCTCTCATAAAGTTTCACATCTCCAAAATTACATTTATAATTTCTTTTCCAATAATTTTTTAAACACTGTAGGGAGGAGGAGGTTCAAGGCTTGAACACCTTAATTTAAAAGTCCGATGATGTAAGGATTATGTTTGGATTAAGGGTTGTAAAAAAAAGCATAAAAAAACTAGAAGATCCAACAACGGAGGAGGCAAAGAAAAAATTAACAAGTTTTATCAATAGTTAGAAGTTTTAAAGACTAATATAAAACAGTAGATCTTCAGTCCTCTACTTTGGATGAACATTTGACAGGAAATGGATCACTTTAATTTGCTTTTCCTTCGCAAATCCTCCACGTCATTGATATCCAAATACAATCACGATTTGAAATAAATTGCACCACATTTGGCCTCCAAGGAGAACTATTTTTGTCTATAGTTATTTTTTCTTATGGTTTTAGCATTTTTATTTATTTTCAGATCTAGACTTTGAACGTCTCACTGAAAAATAATGATATCAATAAAAGTTAAAAACAACATTTATGACATTCGAATCGACTCCACCCCGAGCATATTTTTAGAGCACATGTAGAAAAACATATTGGTAGTATGGCGGGTCTTTCAATACGGATTCATCACGACGCGTTACAACGTGCTTTCTAAAACAGTATTGCCCTCCACCAGTGTGTGCACGTGTTACAACATTGTCTTCAAGATACAATGAAGTTCGAAACTCTTGTTCTTATTGTTCTTGTTTGCACAAACAGAGACAGTCCGAATATCTACTTAAATTGTAAAAGAGAAAAGAGAACCGGAACCTCTAAGATTTGTTTCTGATAATAACAAAATCTTAGAATAAATGACTCAAAATAATATGAAATTAATCTGTCTTCTTCACTATTTTTTTGATATTTCTGATCTCAAAAACGTTTTAAGGGGTGGTACGATTTATAGGATGCCCTACACACCCTTCAATCACAAAACTTCGAGCTTAGTTGTGACCGTGAGATTAATCCGTCGATCACAAACCTTTCAGATTGAATTATATCCATCCGATCACATTGTACAGATTTACGGCTGAAATCTCCAATCTCTAACCATCGCATCATTGGTCCACGTGTGCAAAAGTTATCCCAACGGGCATTGACTAGACCGCCACGTCACTGTAAACTTGTCGCCAAGATTGCAATAAGAAAGGGCCCGCCTACAAAGTGCCACACCCCCCCCTGCCCTGCCCCTGTAGGTGGGGCTGCCAAGCCCCATAATATTTTCTGGTATAAAGCATATAGTATAGCCCTTTTCGATCACAAACTTATTTCCATTACCTCTGTTTTCTATCTCACCGCCGCCCAATTTTCCTTCTCACCGGCACCCCTCCTAACCCCACGCGCCTTCTAAGAAAGGAAGAAAAAAGGGGCGCAAAAATCGCAAAAAGAGAACTACCTGAAAAAGGGGAAAAAGCGCGAAACAAATCAGGCA
>VIGQ01001524.1:10000-20000 GCA_009663005.1 Actinidia chinensis | reverse complement strand
CGGTTCAACGATCGGTCAATGACCGGTTCACCGGTTCAAACCGCCGGTTTGACTCGGTTGACCTGGTTTTGACCAAAACGGGTTTTGTGGGTAACCGGACCGTTTTCTCCGACCGATCGCGGTTCAACGCGGTCGAACCGCGCGGTCGTTCGGGTTTAAAACAGTGGTCTGATGATATCTGTGTCATTGCTTCCATGGGGGCCACTGTCAATTAGGAACTGGAGGAAGGGGTGGGACCCACTGTCAAGTTCCTCAGTGGAACCTAAACCTACAACTGCCAATTTTGGGATTTTATTTGGTCTCTTTAGTTTGGGCCAATATTGAAGTCCTCCCTTAATCTCACCCGTAATGTTTGACATGCCACCCCAACTTCCAATTATGCATATATATACATATGGATGAGAGGGAGAGGGAGGGGAGAGGGAGAGGGAGATGAGGATGTTTGGATGGATAAGATCTGTTTTACCGGTTATTATGCAGAAATGCGACTATTGTCCCGTTTGAGATAAAAACGTTAGATGGATTATTTTTATGTAACTAATGTTTTTCAATTTTACGGTCAAACCTTTTTTTTTTTGAATTTTTCAGTGTATCTTTCACACAAAATTTGGCAATAAAATATATTACCGAAAGATAGCCCAAAATTAATTTGGTTTTAGTTTTTTTCCAAAAAATAAAATTGTTTACTTTTCAGATTCGTCAAGGAGTCATAGTGGTGTTTTGTCTGCCTGATTTGTTTCGCGCTTTTTCCCCTTTTTCAGGTAGTTCTCTTTTTGCGATTTTTGCGCCCCTTTTTTCTTCCTTTCTTAGAAGGCGCGTGGGGTTAGGAGGGGTGCCGGTGAGAAGGAAAATTGGGCGGCGGTGAGATAGAAAACAGAGGTAATGGAAATAAGTTTGTGATCGAAAAGGGCTATACTATATGCTTTATACCAGAAAATATTATGGGGCTTGGCAGCCCCACCTACAGGGGCAGGGCAGGGGGGGGTGTGGCACTTTGTAGGCGGGCCCTTTCTTATTGCAATCTTGGCGACAAGTTTACAGTGACGTGGCGGTCTAGTCAATGCCCGTTGGGATAACTTTTGCACACGTGGACCAATGATGCGATGGTTAGAGATTGGAGATTTCAGCCGTAAATCTGTACAATGTGATCGGATGGATATAATTCAATCTGAAAGGTTTGTGATCGACGGATTAATCTCACGGTCACAACTAAGCTCGAAGTTTTGTGATTGAAGGGTGTGTAGGGCATCCTATAAATCGTACCACCCCTTAAAACGTTTTTGAGATCAGAAATATCAAAAAAAATAGTGAAGAAAGACAGATTAATTTCATATTATTTTGAGCATTTATTCTAAGATTTTGTTATTATGCAGAAACAAAATCTTAGAGGTTCTCGGTTCTCTTTTCTCTTTTACAATTTAAGTAGATATTCTGACTGTTCTGTTTGTGCAAACAAGAACAGTAAGAAACAAGAGTTCGAACTTCATTGTATCTTGAAGACAATGTTGTAACACGTGCACACACTGGTGGAGGGCAATACTGTTTTAGAAAGCACGTTGTAACGCGTCGTGATGAATCCGTATTGAAAGACCCGCCATACTACCAATATGTTTTTCTACATGTGCTCTAAAAATATGCTCGGGGTGGAGTCGATTCGAATGTCATAAATGTTGTTTTTAACTTTTATTGATATCATTATTTTTCAGTGAGACGTTCAAAGTCTAGATCTGAAAATAAATAAAAATGCTAAAACCATAAGAAAAAATAACTATAGACAAAAATAGTTCTCCTTGGAGGCCAAATGTGGTGCAATTTATTTCAAATCGTGATTGTATTTGGATATCAATGACGTGGAGGATTTGCGAAGGAAAAGCAAATTAAAGTGATCCATTTCCTGTCAAATGTTCATCCAAAGTAGAGGACTGAAGATCTACTGTTTTATATTAGTCTTTAAAACTTCTAACTATTGATAAAACTTGTTAATTTTTTCTTTGCCTCCTCCGTTGTTGGATCTTCTAGTTTTTTTATGCTTTTTTTTACAACCCTTAATCCAAACATAATCCTTACATCATCGGACTTTTAAATTAAGGTGTTCAAGCCTTGAACCTCCTCCTCCCTACAGTGTTTAAAAAATTATTGGAAAAGAAATTATAAATGTAATTTTGGAGATGTGAAACTTTATGAGAGGAAACCTTATAACTCGAGGCTCATCAACTTGTTTGGTTATTTAGGCAATAAACCAACCTTCTTTCTATTGTGCACAGTTGTCAACTTTGCAGAAATATTGGTATAAAACTTATTTTGGGATGATGATTATGATTCATTCTGTTCTTAGACAAGGACACATCCCTATTTTCATTCTACAAGAACAATATCCTAGGGAAAAGAACTACATAAGCCATACGCATACATAAATGGGCAAATTTCTCTTTGTCCCCTGAGGTTTAGGTCATGTGCAGATAACTTTCTTTCACGTTTGATTATACAACCTTGTATGGTTTTTGGAATAATTCACACAGTTAAAGTTTTTCGGTGAAGGTATGTTTTTTGGACTAATTCACACAGTTAAAGTTTTCCGGTGAAGGTATTAATTCGTGGGTGACAACTGCGGGCTACGCAAATGAAACTTGAAATAAGTTATCCCATTATCAATTTATGACAAAAAAAGCCTTTAACTTGAGCATAAAAGCACCAAGAGAGAGAAAGAAAATCTACCATTATTCCTCAACCTTGGTTCAATTCATAAGTCCCAGTCTCACTTTTTTCTCTATTAAAGTTCACTTTGGAGTACAATTTTTTTTTTTGTCTTTAGTGAACTTTTTTTTAAATTAAATAATTTTTTTACATTTTCCGACTCTTCTTGTCGAGAGAAATGGAAAAAGTACAACCTTTTGATCAAATGATGAAAAATGTTCCCTAAAACACAAAAAAAAATCAAACACAAAAAGGTTCCCTAAATCCCAAGTTATGCCTGAATGATGAGAATTGGATTGAGTGGTTCTTCATAAAATGAGGGCAAAATGGGGACTTTGTCATTTGTCGTTACCAGTGTACGTAGTGTGAATTTCGTTCACAACTACATGAGGTTACTGTCGGTGATGATTCATCCAACTACAAGGAACAAAGTGAAATTTTCACATATACATATATATCGGATGGGGATGTTTAGAACCACATAATTAAATAATGAGAGTTAAAAAGTGTTATTAATTTTATCAGATTGGGGAATCACATATGTTGTTTTCATGGACTAAGAAACTTCCAGTTATTCTCTCCGCCAACGCCCACAAAACTAAATTAGAAAATGTTGTTTGTCCAGTTAGATTGTGTCGTATTGCCGTAAACATAACAACTTTGATCAGCTGAGTTTACAAGGCCTTTGAGCTACACATATTTGATCATCTTTTTCAAATTACCACACCAAATGGTTTCAAATTATAGAAACCCGCGAGAGTATAAGACAGGGAGACGTGAGAGAGATCAACAGTATTATTTATCACTCACTCAATAGATATATACGTGGGAGAAATCAATAGTACTATTTTCACTCTCTGAATTCAACAGTACTATTTTTACTTACTCAAATAGTTACCAGATACAATCACGTTTATAGGCTATTAGAGATAAGAAATAGTTAAACCACAAGTAATCCTTATCAGTAAAACTCATCTTAATATCAAATCCTAAATATACGATAAGTCTTATCAATATTTGGAACACAAATATATCAAGCTTGCAATTCAAAGGAAATTTGCAGAAATTGGTATATAACAATAATATATTTGCATTTTTATTAGATATAACATGCATTGTCTATGACGTACATATTTATATATACGCAAAAATAGAAATGTGCGTGGGACAGTTGCAGGGTGTTCCAAAAATGGGTGTCGTGAACAGTATGACATTAAAAAAAAATCTAAAATTATTGTTTGCTTAGACTTGTGAACAGTGAACCGGTGGGGGATAAAAAATGGTTGTAAAGTATAATATAAGCTACATTATAGGAGGTGTTTGCAATTGGCTGTACAAAAGAATTTTTTCATGCTTCATCCTAGAGAAATTTTTGATTTTAGTTATTAAACAAATTTTTGCGTAAAGTGGGTGGGTTGCAATTGTTTGTGGATTATAATGAGGGGGGGGGTTAAGCCACTGGGATGTGTATGTTGAAAAACTTAAAATAGTTTTTTTTTATGAATTTCTCTATACTCCATTACCTAATTTATTAACAATTTAAAAATTCTTTACTTTCTAATTAAAAATATATTATTACTCTACGGCAAAAAAAACTTCACCATGTTCAAGAAATTTAACAACTAAAAAGAGAAAATATGTGTGAAGCTCGCCCGCAGAGAGACAATGATTCAAAAAAAAAGTAAGATTTCCTTTGATTTATTTATGAGTAATATTTGTAACTAATCAAATAAATATGGGGTTTTTATCATTTTACTTCTATATTTAGTACTAAATAGAAGTAGAAGTGAGAAGCATGGATTGAGTAGCTTCCAAAAAATAGTTCTTTTTCATAAAAAAATCTAAAAATAATTATTTTTTTATTTAAAAAGCTCCGTCACAGCCACTTAAAAAGTATTTTTTTATAGCTAAAAGCTAAAAAAACTACTAAAAAAATAATTGCAAATACCCCACATAATTTTTTTATTTTTTTTAAGAGTGTCAAGAAATTTAAATTACAATACAATTCAGAACCATTTGGTGAATGCACTCCGCCTGAATATTTAATGATGTAAGGATAATTTAGAATTGTGAAGCGAACTGGATGCAAACCGTATTTTACTATTCGGTTTCGTTCGATTGCAACGTTTCTACTAAGTCGTTTAATTAAACTTGTAATTTCTTCTTACAATTAGTAGGATTTTTTTTAATATAGGATCAATTGGTGTTTTAATATTTTCATTAAAATCGCATCAATCTAAACTGTGAACAACCCTAGTTGTAACAACTTTGGCATCATTTAAATAATAAAAAAAAATACTTATGTTAGGGGTCTTTTTATTGGACTAGTCTAAGTCTTCGCGTAGGATAATTATCTAATAAGTCTTTTCTTTCTCTGGGCAAGATTACAATTCCCCCATTACAAACAACCCACTTGGACTTGAAGCAACTGCACCGCCGAGAATGTTGATGATGTGGCATTTTTTTTATAGTTTTGTATTAATAAAATTTAAAAATGGTTTTATAACGGTTGTTTTCATACCCCGTCCTTTTGTACTAACATTTTCTATTTTAATAAAATCTCCTGCAAATTGAATCTACAAAATATCACCGATTGAAACTTGCAATTATGAACACCTAAAAAAAAAAATTAAGGCAGTTTGTGTTATTCGCAAATGAGATTGATAACGGGTGTTGAACATGTGGAATAATCTCGGTCATATTTAACCAGGCCCTTTCCCCTATCACTCAATTGGTACTTACAAACATAATTTTAAATACAGAGAAATAGAATAAATTTCTTCTCTAGTAAAAAGTTTATTTTAGAATCTTTCTCAATTAGATTCTATCAATCAAAAGAAATCCCTATTCAATATCGCAAAATTTTTTTGTATGAAAACATAAAAAGTGATTTTTTGGCCAACTTTATATATATATTATATATATATATATATATATATTATAATATTGTATTCAAGCACTTTAAAATTGATAAATTTCACTTTTCATTTAAACTCTAATAGAATTTAGAATGGAATTTACTCATCAACGAAACAAAATTAGACGTGTTTTTTTTTTTTTTTATAAATACTAATAACAAAACAAGTTCTAGTAATATCAATGACCATAATTGTTAAAACTTAAAAGTTTGATTTTTAGCGTAGATACGATTCGAGATCAAAAACATATATTTTTTTTTTAGCATGTATTTGTTATGTGATAATTAATGACAAGTATTTAGAGACTGACTAAGGAATTAGTATTTCAAAATTAAAGTAATTTTTTTATATTGACAAATTATTGTGGTCACATTTATAGTTCTCTTCTCTTCCATTATTCATGAGTAGTTTTCGAGTTTCGTGATGTAAAATTTCACAATGAAATAGTGGTAGCGCGGCGGTGATTGCATAAGTTTTATTGGCAGTGGTTGATGGGCATTATTGGTAGTGATTTGTGACAATAGTTATTTATGGGATTCTTGTGTGGTTGGTGTAGTGATTGTGGCGGTCCGCGGATTATGAAACTCAATTGTTGCGTGTGACAGATGAGAGGGTTATATGTGATTTTACAATGTGTAAGTGGTGAAACTTCTCAATATCTAACTCTGAAAATTCGCAGTGGGATTACTGTTGTTGGTATGGTGGGAGCGCGACGACAATTATAGGTAGTATTGAGGGTGATAGTGCTGATTCATTGCTGGCAACATGTGAAAATGATAGTAAGTATTGATTGGTGTAAGTGGTGGGTGATTTTGTGGGGTGGGGTTGGTACTGGTGGGGGTTGGTAGTGGTGATGGGGGTGGTGCAGTTTGTGGTGATCGGTGAATATATTTTTTAAGAGCGTATATTTAGTGATTTTATTTTAAATGTCCTCGATGCGGTTTGCTCGAACTATTGACTATGGATCTTTAGTTTGTTAACGTACCCTTGAAATAAAGATGTCTTAACTGGGCCACTGAAATGAAATTTTCCAATTGAACTGTTTCGGAAATCGTGTTAACCACCCGCGCAACATTCGTTTTTTTTGGGGACAAATTGGGTTTAGGATTTTAATTAGTTGAAAAAACTAATAAATTGGAGTTAAATGAGATTCCAAAATTATTAACTCAAATTTTAAAAAACGAATCACTCTTCCCCTCCCTCCTTTCATCTCAACTCTTTCTAATTTTGGAGATTTTTTTTAACTTGTTTTAGTTCTTGATTTTTGTCACTTTTGTGAATTTTTGTTCATTATTTGTCAAAAAATTTATCATTTTTAATTCCTTTAAACGATCAAGAGAAGGCTACAATGTAAAAATTCCTTATTTAATTTAGGAAAAAGTGTTACAAAAGATAAAAAAAATTATTTTTTACTCGACAAATTAGTCATTTTTTTTGTCTTTTAGAGTGTTTTTCCAATCGAACCAATTTTTTAATTATATTTCATATTTCTATTCATCGTAAAAAAATAATTAAAATATATATATATAATTTAATTAAATTGTGAAGAAAAAACAAGGCAATGAAAAGCAATTAACAAAAAAACTCAAAAATACAACAGCTAATATAATATATAAATTAACTAAGCCAAACCTGAAGATATCTGGGGTGTCCATGGTCCGGATTGGCCGGTTCCATAAGAATTCCAGTACCACTCCATGTTTAACACGGGTCTGAAAAAATGAGAACGGACTACCATTAACAAATATAGAACCAAACCAAAACCGATCCGCCTTATCGGTTCGGTTCTGGTTCGGTTCTCGTTCAAGATTTCAAAATATTTTAATTTTTTATAAAATATAAAATTACAACAAATTATTTTTTTAAATAACCATAACTTCATTAATGCTTCAATCATGACAAAATTAGTATAAAAATAGTTCAATAGATTGACTCCTTAAATGATATTACATCAATCAACTCTCTATTGCAATTAAAATTAACCTCATAAAAGTTTAGAATTGCATAATGGATAACACAAAAAAGGATAAATGAAAACTAAAAAAGAATTACATAATGGATCATAAAAGAAAAATTAACTGATAAAAATCTTGAATAGAGAAAGAATGTGAAATGTTTTTGATGAAAAATGGATGGTAATCCTAATATCCATGGAAGTGAAAAAATTTTGTTAGCAGAAACTAAGTAATCACTGTAGGTATAAATTAAATGTTCAGAAAATTAATATCGCGTATATGTATATATATATACATATATATATAATCGATTTCGTTTTCGGTTCGGTTTCGAACCTACGTTTGAAATAAAAACCGGTAACCGAACCAATTTAACCGGTTCTAATTTTTAAAAACCAGAAACCTAACCATTAACCACTAACCAATCCAAAATGCACGGTTTCTATCGGTTCGGTTCGGTTCACTCAGTTTTCGAATTTTTTTGGACACCCCCTAAAAACATCCCGAGGCTTTAATAATCAGGCCACTTTGGCTCACCTCAAGCTCCCAAACCTCATCGCCTGGGTCCACACTAGGCAAATGTGTTAATTGACACCGACACCCCTGAAAAAAATAAATTATACTATTATTTTTAATATAATTTATTATAAATATAATTTTGATTTCACAGAAAAATAATAATTGTTCTAAATTCTATAATTTTGACTCCGTTAATCATAAATTTTAGTAATTTTGACCTCGTTGGATGTAAGTTATGATAATTTTGATCTTACTGAACCTAAGTTCTTGATCTTACTGAGCTTAAGTTCTGCCACCGCTCATAAGGTAGGGACCATTTTAATTTGATCCTAGGCTGGGGCCTGGGCTCACTTTGATTTGATTAAACATTTGAAGTCATAACTAATACATTTTCATTCATAACGAAGATCATGAAAACTTGAAAGGTTATGACAAACTTGTATATTAACCATCAATCTACATGTTGGTAAACCTGATCCATGATTTTTTCCATTTATATCACAGTGGATTTAAATCCACTTCTAATCGGAAACATCGTTGAAAAAGGGAGTAATACTATTTTAATTTTAGTGGGTGAACAAAATCGTATTCATCCTCACCGAGCACTCTCCAACTAATGCACAAGGGCGCTGCACATAAGAGGCTGACCCCATCAGCCTTTGAAAATCTTCAAATTTTTTTTTTTAGTGTGATATATTAATTTTTTAAAAAGTTTTAATCCATAAAAAAAATATATATTTGACTCCATTAATAAAATTTGTATTTAAATTTTTAAATGACACCCTTATAAAAAAATTCTGAGCCACCACTGCTATGCCATACACATTTTTTGGGCACTCAAATTGTATTTTCCTATCAATCACGTTTGGAGTTACGTTTTTTTGAGGCTTTTTTAGGTTTTTGTTTTTCAAGTTTTTTCGATCTATAGCGATTAAACTTGTTTTTTTACTATTTAATTAAAATTTTATATTTTTTAGAGTAAAAATATTTTTTTAGTAAACATATTTGAAATTAGATGAAAATTTTTATAGTTTCAAAAGTCTCTGTCATAAGGAAGCCAAAAAAAATATAAATTTTTAATCAAATGATAAAAAATATTCACAAAAAACACAAAAAAATCGAAACCAACGCAACAAAAAAAAACTATCTGAAATGGCCAACACTTTAAAGAGTCATTTTTTGTATACTTTCGAAGGACGTTCAAAATTTAATTTTATCTTTTTTGTCTCGATATTTTTTATCGTATTTCCAAATAGTAATATTAATAAAATAAAGAAAATGCTAACATTTAAGGGCATGTTTGACTGGTGGATTAGGAGGGGGGATAACTTTCCCCCGGATAATTTTCTTCTCCCGGCGTTTGGCTGAGCGGATCTGGAGGCGATAACTTTTTCCCCAGACAGGTGCGATAGAGGACGGATAATTTTTTAAGTGGCTAGACCCTAAGCAAAGTTATCCGGGGGATAGGGGGTGGGGGATTTAGAGTAGTAAAAAAATATATAAAGAGAAAAAATGTATTAATTTTTTTGTATATATATAAAAAAAATAAAATATATACTTTTAATATCAAGATATTTATATTTTGTTTCTCTCTAGATATTTTACTCCTTATCCACACCCGTATCACCATTCTAAAAAGTATCCAAACAAAATTAAAAGTTATCCCCCTCCAAAACTTATCCCTTTCTAAAATTTATCATCCTTCTAAAAGTTATCCCCTCCCATATCCTCCAGCCAAACGGGCCCTAAGGATGAAAAAGTCTATTGCTCAGTATAAAAAGTATATCAAAAAGTGTAAACATATATTAAAATATATAAAATATATATTAATTTTTTATATATATATTTTTATACTTTTTAATTAACCATCACGTCTAATGGGACTTATAAAAAAGTATAATTTTGACATTACTT
>VIGQ01001524.1:2500-5000 GCA_009663005.1 Actinidia chinensis | reverse complement strand
CTTAAGACATTAGAATTGGGGCCTAATCATTCAACAGTCCATTTGAGTCCACTTCTGGCAGACTCATCTGTTGTGACCGCATAAATATATAAAAGTGAAGAAAATTGAATTTCAGTGTTTGACTGAAGGGATGGGTTTTAAGTCAAGCCCAACCTTCTTGTTGACTGGAAATATTTTTGTTAGTAAAACAAACTTTATTCTAATTAAGAAATATGGCATCAGGAAAGTCTTCAAGGATTGTTGCTTATTTTGCTTACATGTTTATTTGTTTCGTGCAACATTTCAAAGGGCTGGATCAAGTCAGGGTCTTTAGAGCAGAAACATTGAACATGTTCAAACATCTATGTAATGCTCTTTCCGCTGATAATCTTTAGGCTTTCTGAGAGCTGCTATTAAGGGGTCATATTCACGCGCCAAATTGAATCTTGATTCTTATAGGAGAGAGCATTTATGTGGATTTGAGTGTCATTATTTGTCTTAAGAGTATGCTGGCTTCCACAGTCCAAATTAAAAGCTGTTCCCTGTAACCTATTCGTCCACTGTCCATAGGCACCTGAGCTTTTAAAATCCTTAATTAAACACCTAAACCTTGTTCAATATTCCTCCATTAGGCCCCCTGTGTCTCTTCTGTCAACATCGAAATAAAATTGTGAAAATTCAACCTAAAAATGTATTTTTTCACCGTTTTTATGCGGCTTTTCACACTTTTTTCTGGTTTATTAACTAGACGGATGAAAATGAAACATACGAAAAATGTCTACCTAAGTAATCTAGGGGAAAAAACATTGTCACATCGACAGGGTTGAACGATCTGGCATTGTGAAAATTTGGTTATTGCGTTTTTCTCGGTCCCTTCTTAAGCAACTAATTACCTTCTCTAGGTGAGATAACTGCCATTATTGCATTTGCTTATTTCACTAGAACTTTTCCTCTTTTGAATAGCATGTTATTCGGTTAACATGACTTAACTTTAGGTGTCATCGGAACTTATCTTGGAAGTTGCTTTGAAACGGTCTAGTGAGAACTGATGACCCATATGATTTGGTCAATTGCTCACCAAAGCTGGCAGATCGACTATCAATTTTGTGGATGTTTATGAATTATTTCCATCCTACCTCTTCCTCCTCTATTACATAGCGATCTGCACTACGTTAAGCCCTTGTAGGCCCACCGATTATGTTTTAGTTCATACTTCACTCTAAAATGACTATCGTTTTCCAGTTTGGTTTAGGGTATACTACAAGCCCTGTTGTATCTTATGAAATGCCTTATTAACCACTGGTTTTTCATGTGATGAGTAAGAACAACTGTTCCATTGCTTGATTGGCAGCAGGAGCTTGGCCGGAGCAAGAAATAGCTGCATAATCTTCAAGAATGCAGATCAGCATTTTGGGACCTACCCAAGAAATTGAGAGCCTTGGGGAGAATAGTCACCCAGCCCTCAGTCCTCACAAAATGACTTGGATTCTGGTACACATCAAATGCTTTAATTGCCAAAAGTCTTTGTTGTTTGGAATTGAGTCAGTCATCAATAACCTTGGGGGTCCAGTCTTATCAATGGCTGCCAAACTCTGTATTTACATCCAGTTTTTTGGTTAGTACTTAAAAGGTTCCCTTTTTGTAGAAGTGAATTTCAAATCAAGGAATTTAGTATTCAGTTTTATAAAAACAAGTGTGTAGTCCTCGTCATACGTGCACCCTTTTTTTATATTTCTAAATAAAAAATCTCTTTTAAATTTATGAAGTTTTTATTTTTTATAAAAAATAAAATCTATTAAAAATTTGAAGAGATATACATTAGCACAACTCGTAACTACAAATGCAAAGATATTTATTTCTTTTGTATGTGCATGTATTTATTCATTTTTTATGGCGCTATAGAATTCAAAATTATTTTTAATTTTTTCTTTTCTTATATATTTTTTTTGTATTTTTTAGTGACACTATAATTTGCATTTATTATTTACTTATATATGTTTTTTTTTTTTTTAGTGATGCCATATTCATATTTTAGATACATAGAAACACGTACACTTTGTAAAAGGTGAAATATTTAGAATCTGTATTAGACGTTGTCCGACATTCGTGTGACACTCTAGATGACACTCAAGTAATGCATATTTTATTTCTTATATATTTCTTTCCGCGCAAATATTATTTGCTATGTGTCCTCCCTCAGATAGGAACTGTCTTATTTTCTTATATTTTTTTCACTTAAACAACTGTAATACATGCGGACTGTTTGGTAGCCTTTGTATATACACGCTAAAAAATGTTACCTAGTTGATTTTAGCAACATATGGGTAAGTCTATGCAGAATACCTGACAAATATGAATGATAAGGGATATGTATGAAATTTGCATGATAATATGAAACATTTAGAAAATACTAAAAATATAAAAGTATGAGATATATGTTTAACATGTCCTATGCCTTATCTGCTAGTTTTTTGAAGATTACATGTGAATTTGTTGTATTACGTGTCATCTATTTTTCTTT
>VIGQ01001534.1:12500-15000 GCA_009663005.1 Actinidia chinensis | reverse complement strand
GACTATCGATGTCTCAGACAAATAAGCTAAATATTTAGGGACAAAAAATCCTATATCGAGCAATAATACATAGTTGTTAGTACTAGATAGGCGGTGAGTTAAAAGAGAGAGGGGGTTGGAAATGCCATTAAATTGAGTTGTCCGTATACAGTTGAAGGAGCGTCGAAACTTGAATGCCCACAGACAGAGAGAGACTATAAATGATGAATATATAATAATAGCCAAGGACCAACTCTCACCAATGTGGATCACCCCAAACAACACTTAAATCTCTGACCACCCGTTCAGCGCTATTAAAAACCAACAACCGTCCGTCCCATGACCTATGAATTTAGTCACTCATACGAACAACGACTACCAACTTGAAAGCTCCACAACAAAACCTCAACTACGTTATATTAATAAACAACCACTTTTATGAGCACAGTAATATAAGCTTCTCTCTCTCTCTACCGCACACATGTTTGTGGAAGAGAATAAATGGGTTCAAACTGGACCTTTGTTGTCCCAAATGACCACTAGTGTCACGATAAATAGAAACGGTTGTACCCCTTGTGCCCACAATTCAGAACTTAGCACGCCATTACCATCTTCAATCTTGAATGATAAAGCTGGTATTAGCAATCCAAGGAGGCAAAGCAAGTAAAAAATCAATGAATTGTGTAGGGCAAGTTTGTAGCGGTTTTCGTTGATAATATATTTTAAGATAAAAAATCTTGTAGGAGTTTACTTTAATTAGATTTTAGATGCAAAAATGAGACTTGTTAATATATCCTAATAATGAAAGATTAGAAATCTGATGGGGAGTTGGTTACTAATCAGATCACTGAGACTATTTATCCAAAAGGATTAAATTAATAAATTGACTCTCCTTAGCAAAACATAGCTTCAGAGAGGAAAGATTATGAACTTGTTGTGACAGTAGCCTGTTTTATATTTAATTTATTTTAAATTGTAGAATTGAGAAATGTAGAAGAAAAAAAAATATCTTGAGAACAAAAAGGAAAGGTATTTAAATGTGTGTCCGATGCCTACATAAATTCTTTATTGTTTATATACGCTGGAGTTTGTAAAACATCTGTATAAAAATTAAAGGTTTGATTAACATGTATAACTAATGCCACTAGTTGTTGAATAATAATGCCACTAGTTGTATGCTAGCTTGACTTGTTTTCATGTATTAGAATCAATTAACCCTTAATCCGAGATCCTATCCATACTTTAACAATATCGAAATCTAGTCGCTAATAATCCATTGAACGACGTTATTAATGTACATTGCATCCTCGATTTGATGTATAGTATAATACGAGAGTTTTTATCGTGGTTTATACGACGAGTTACCACAAGTACACTACAACTAGCTCATTACGTTATCCTCTTTTGAACAGATCTAACTCTGACTCTTTTCGTACTATATCTGTCTCTTTTTTTTTTTTATCTTTCGCCATTGACGTAAATTCAAGACAAAACCGCATCAATGATCATTTGTTTTCTTTGTGATATTCTTTATTTTTTAGATATTATTTGGTGCTCTTATAACATTGGTCTAATCTTCAATTCATAACACATGTGTAAAATTATACAACTCAAGATAAAAAATAGGTAAACCTCATACTAGTTTTGCCAATCACTACTCAAAATTTCGCTCATAAGTACAGGATTGTTTCTCTAAGAGCCCTAAAAAATTTTTTTTTTAAATTTTTTCTCCCATTTTGTGTTCTCCATTTATGTTCTTCTGACTAATAAGCTATACCTTAAAAATAAGGCTACACAGCTCAACCACCAAAAGCCATGTTTCACGAATCACTCTGGTGTTGAAGAGTAGCCTAAATGGAACGCTTTTCAAAATCCAGCGGTATTTTTAAACATTGGAATTTAAGGATATAGATAAATTGAGAAAAGACCAAGAAAATGAGGGGCCGTAGCCATTAAAAAGCCATTGAGAGAGTAGAGAGAGAGAGAGAGATGTGTTTTCCATCCATCTCCTGCCTTCATTAACTCAACTTTAATGATCCGCTCACTTGAATTCGAAGTTAAGGATGAGAGAGATAGGAGCTCATGAACACCTCGACTCTAAACATCTTTTTTGGTTACTCTCACCAACCAGGTTTTCTGTTAAATGCCCTCAAACCCACCTCTTCGTCCCTTCATTTAAGCCTCTCTCTCCTCTCTCTCCTCTCTCTCTGTCTGCCCCGTGCGAGTTTTTTTGAGATTAATCAATTAGGACTACCTTTTCCTAAAGATTACAGTGAATCTACGAAATTAATTTAAATAACAAAGTCCAGTTTTTTTGTAATTTATTAGTGCAATTGAATGGACGTCCATTTAGTAATCGAAACACAATTCTTTATTTGAAAAAAAATTATTTATTTTTATTTACAAAAAACAATTAATACATAAAAATGTGAATTTTAAAGTGGATTTTTAATTGGGAAAACACAATGTAAACGTGTAATTTTTATTCTTAATAAAAAGAGTAGAATTTTGAAAAGAAAAA
>VIGQ01002287.1:0-2500 GCA_009663005.1 Actinidia chinensis | reverse complement strand
TAATAGGTAATTTTTTTAAAACTAATTTATCTAAAAATTTTATTTTTTAAGTAATCATAATAAAAATATAATTAAAAAATAAAACTTTGTTACTAATAAAGAATTTTTATTTTAAAATTAATTCCAATATTTTACTTTTTAAGCGCTTTCATCTAAATACTTTAAAAATATTATTATTTAAAAAATAATATGTATTTATTTTAATTAATGTAATAAAAAAATAAATTTAAACAATAAATATAATATCAATCTTGTCAATTTTGCACAAAGATAACTCCAAAAAGAAATCTTGACAATAATTTTATAAGTAAGAGATATCAGTGCAATTTTAAAAATTTACATGAAATGTCACTGTATTTGTCAAAATCTAATCAGTGAAATTTACCTATCATTAAATGACCCAATATTCCTAAATGATGAGACCAATCCAAACAAAGTGCTAGAGTAGAAGCAATAAATTTGTTTTCCATACCATCACCAACAAGCACCCTTTCCCTCGAAAGGTCCATAATGCATGGGAAAAAAATACTAGCGTGGGTCCCATGTTCCAAGTGTTTGATGACGTGGATAAATGCTATGTCACATATTTTGTTTTTGTTTTGTTTTTTTAAAGAAATATATAAATATATTTATTTTATATTTTGTATTTGTGGGAAATATGATAATTAATTTGGGTTGAAAGAGTCTGGTGATGATTCCAATGGGTAAGCTTATCGATCTGGACAGTAATCCACCATAGCAAATTCAATGCCACTCGTCGTCCTTTGTCAGTTCCGAATTCTATCCCAGCAATGAGTCATCAACAAGGAAAGCATAGCATTAAATATGCACAAAATCACGTGGAGAGAGTCAATCTTAAGTTGGTTTATAAGCGAATCACCACCGTGGGGGCCACATGACACGGCTTTCTGGCCGCCGCCTACGTAGATTTTCACGTGCTTCACATTTATAAGAAATACGAGTACTACAAACCTCCCAGATGGCAATTCTGTGCAGTTCATTGCGTTATCATGGATGCGAAAACCACGTTGGGATAAGTGGAATTAATTGATTCATTAAAAAAAAAAAATATTATTATTATAATATAATTTATTATAAAGATAATTTAATTTTTTAAAAAAATTAATAATTTTATTTTAAAGTTTATAAATTATACAATTTTGATTCAGTTAAATATAAGTTTTGACAATTTTGATCTCGTATTTTGTTCCCCTAAAAAATTAGTAATTTATCTTAAATTCTATAATTTTGACCCCGCTAAATATAAATTTTGACAATTTTAATTTCGCTGGATATAAATTTTAATAATTTTGACCCCAATCAACTTAACTCCCCCCCAGTATGCAGTGAATCATCAACAATAAGATTAATCAAAAAGCTCGTAGTCCATGACCCGGTCCAGTCCAATGGGCTTTGACCCAAAACAGTATGAGTTGGGTCTGAGTCTAAGTTTAAAGTCTGTGGATTGGCTCACCGTTCGGCCCGTGACAAAGTCCGAAGGTCCGGCTCATAGCCCAACTCGAAGGCATTATTTTTTTATATTTTATATATAAATATCAATATCTACGGATAATTTTATGTAATTACGTATTATTTTTGCATCTTTGATATTTTTAGTCTTTTAATTTAAAATAAAATATATTTAAAAAAATATTATTTAAAGGCCTGTAAGCCCAGGCTCGGCCTGGTCCCTATAAGTTCAAGTCCCGTGAGCTGGGTTTGAGTCTCATCTTTCAAGCTCGGCGCCCAACCCCATTAACTAGTCAAAACCCATCAAACCTGGCCCAATTCGGCCCAACCCCGATTAAAATGGACCTAGACCGACCCATTCTATTGCGACCCTAATCGACAAGAAAAATTATTCACTACTCATAAACATAGGCTTAAGGTAGTTTGTAACTGTGTGTTGGTTTTGAATATTTTGGTCTGTACTTAGCTAGAGGGTATTTGTAATGGTTGTACTTAGCTAAAAGTATCAAAATGAATATTTATTTATTTTTGTAATTTTTAAAATTAACCTTGACTCATAAACAAAAATAAAAACAGTGAAAAAAAAAGAAATTGAAACTAATAAACAGCAATAAACATGCATTGAATCTTATGAAATTATGCAAACTGTTGTTTTTGAAAATCATGAATGAGACAAGACAATGACAAGTGTATATATACACTGAATCTTATCAAGATACCGAGTTAAAGATAAATTAGTATAATTAGGAGCCAAGACAATGGCGGAAAGAATGCTGACCCTTTCAAAGATCTGTCATGTTTGGTTTGAATCTTGGAAGTGTGTGAACAATAAAGAGAAGGGTTGGGAACACTCCTCTTAAGACCATCTTCAACGGTTGGATCAATTTTTCCCTCATTCTCCCATTTTTGATTGGAAAAAATGGGACAAAAACACTTTAATCTCCAATAGTTTCCCCATCTCCATCTATTTTTTCTCCATTTTTTTGAATTTGGAGGAATGGTGGTGTTGATCTCCAATAGTTTTTCCCCA
>VIGQ01000844.1:32500-37036 GCA_009663005.1 Actinidia chinensis | reverse complement strand
AGAGTTCGCTTCAAGGGTCCCTCCCGGTGGCCCTCACGTAAGGCCCATCCATTCTGGATTGAAATCGCATATGTCGCATCCAAATCGTCTTGTCCCAATATACATTGTTTGAAACTCATACCCACTTAAAAGGCTAAGCCTTGTAAGTGGTGAGTCTATTCAATGTATATTAAGAACCAATTTTTTTCTAATTATCCGATATGGGATTTATTCTTCACACATGTCCTCAACAAAACCATGTTAACATAAGTTGTAGAATAACACTAGGATTATACCATGGACACTCCATAAGAAAAAACAGGGTCTTCATGGCAAGTGTGTTTTGGGAAAATTACGCAGATTTTTCATAAGTCACATTAGTGGGAATGTGAAAAATAGCGATAAAAAAAACACACACACACAAACTTTTTTTTTTTTTTTTTTTTTTTTGATAACGGAGTTTCGGCTAATTGTGCCTACGTCTCGCGGACCTGCTGCAGATCGTTTTAATAAAGGGAGAAAAAATACAATTGTTACAACACTTACAACTCACATACCCACTCTAAGCTTCTCTTAACTCTAACTCTCCTCTAACTCTCTCTTTGATGATCTTACAATGAGGCTAAGGGGTTTATATAGGGTTTCAAAATGGTTGTGTGAAAATTAGGAGGTAAAGAAAAATTGGCAATGGTTTAGGAGGCACCTCCATTACAAATTGTCTAAGTTAGGCACCACATTTTTTGACCCCAAAATGTTTGTTTGGCCGATTTTCCTTTGACAAGTGGTTATTAGCCCATTTCCTTTGACATCTCCACTGAAGACTGATTTCATCTATCTTCACTACCTTGATCTATGCGCAATCTCTCTCCCTCTCCGGTCTTGTTAGTCTTGCAAGCCAACTGAAGTTGAACTAACTTCACAGTTTTTTTTTTTGTTGATAGCCACCATCTTTTGTCAACATATCTGCTGGATTCGTGCTCTTCCCTTGAGTCTTCCTCTAGTATTAATACATCATCTTCCAATAAATATCTGATTAATTGATAACGAATTCCAATATGCTTAGTTCTAGAATGAATGCTGAATTCTTCGCCAAGTGTATCTCGCCTCTTTACTTTCACTGTGCAAAAACATTCTTCTCCTTTTGAAATGCCCCCTCATTAACAACTTGAAGCCATATCATTTCTTTACGTGGCTTCAGTCCACTGCTACAATTCCTCAAGCTGCTGTATGGAAGGTGACAATCTTTTGTACTGTGACATCCCACCTAACAGCTGTAGTACCAACATTGGAATATATAAACCACCGGTGGTGCTTCTTCGGTGATCGACGTTCAGCTCCAAAGTCTGCGATCTACGTAGCCTTGTACTTTTAACCTCGCCCTTACCAAGTAACAAACACTTCTCATGGAGCCTTTGTAGATACTTCAATCCACTTTATAGCTTCCCAATGCGCTTTCCCTGGATTTGGACATAAACCTGCTACACTCCCACTGCATGGGCATATCTTGGTCTCGTACAGACTCATTGCGTACATCAAACTTCCAATGCCTGAGGCGTAAGGAACCTTAGCCAGGAAATTTTTTTCTTCTCTGTCAGAGAGGACTGTTCCTTGGATAAGCGAAGTGACTTGCCAAGGGTGTGGTTGACTGGCTTGGCGTCGCCCATGTTGAATCTCTGCAAACACGTTTTTATGTACTACTACTCTCCTGAGAATAACTGTAAAATCCCTCTCTGTTTATCTCTTGTATTTGCATTCCAAGAATCTTCTTTGCTAGACCCAAGTCTTTCATGTCAAACTCTTTGACATTGCTTTTGCTTCAACCTTCTGATATCGCTCATATCAAACCTGCTACTGAACATTCAGTCCATAAAGAAGTAAATGAGATAAGTGAACCTGATCTCTTGAAGTAGGCAACAGTGGTCGGCGTTGCAAGTCTGGAACCTTCCTTGTGCATGAAAGCCGCAACTTTTTATACCATTGTCCTTGGGGCTTGTTTCTCAGCCCATACAAACATCTTCTTAATTCTGTCACACCATATTTTCTTTTCCTTCTTTCTGAGAACCTTCTTGCTGGTCCCTGATATCTCCCCTCATCCAAGTCTCCGTAAAGAAATGCAGTCTTTACAAATCTACTTTTCAAGATAAAGATTCTTCTGGCAACAATCTCAATACTGTTCTGTTTGTAATTTGAGCTTCACAATTGGTATAGCAAAAAATTCGGTGGTAGTCAACGTCCTTCCTGCTGCTGGAATCCTTTGACGACTAGTCTGGGCTTTGTAATCTCTTAGAACCATCATCTCTTCTTTCCCCGGGTACACCCATTTTTGTTGTGAATTTCCGTTCTTCTCCTTTCCCCACGGGTAACTCAACTAGTTCCCATTCGTTGGTTGGAGATTAGAGACTTCATCTCTTCTTTCATGGCAGCTCCCCTTGCTAGCATCATCTCTAGTCCTGACAAGCTTCATCATAGCACTCAGGCTTCCCTCCATCAGTCACACAAATAATTCATAGTATCTCCTTTAGGCACATGAGGCCTATAAGACCTCTCAATACAGGAGTTTGGATAGGAGGTTGTTGTTTGTCGGACTGCTGCTTCTACTGCTCTGTCCAACGAGTTCCCTCTAGCTGAGGACTTGCTACAATCGTAACAATCGGCTTCCGTCAAACGGGACTATCTGGGACAGATCATCGTACATTTGGCAAATGCTGTCCCTCTGCTCTGAGGATTCGCTGAGTCGATTTTAGTCATCCTTGTACATCATTCTTTTCGTTGAAAATCACATCTTCGCTGCGGACACCTTCTTTTTTTCGTCATCCCAAATGCCGGGTAGCCAATTTCATCCCTCATCCTCGCCATAGCGATGAGGTGCATTTCTTTCGTAGATTTGGGATCAAGCTTCTTTCCTGCCTTGATCAACTGATATGCACATTGCTACACACCGAAAACTTTTAGATGTGATATTTTTACCTTAAAACCTCTTTTCCGCTCGCATACCCCTCGGGTATTCTGTGCTCTAATGGAACCGATGGGGGCCTCCTCGTTGATCAGTAAGCTGTTGTGTTGACTGCTTCTGCCATAACTGCTTTGTAGACCTAACTGTATACGAATGCTTCTAACTCTTTCTGTCAACGTTCGGTTCATACGCTCAGCTTACACCATTGTGTTGAGGCGTACCCGGCACGGTTTCTCCGTCCATTCTGTCCCGTACTCAAGCAAAACTTCTGAATCTGGTGTCTCATATTCACCACCATGTCGTTCTGAGCTTTTTTTAATCTACAGACATTGTCTCATTTTCAACCATAGCTTTCCATCTCCTAAAGCTTCAAAACCTTTCTGACTTATGCTTTTGAAAGTAAAACCCATACCTTTCGAGGGGAGTGATCATCGCATAAAAGTCACGAAATAGTGTTTTTCACCATGGATGAATGGTCGTTGGCCCCCAAACATCAGGAGTGAACAAGCTATAGCCTTTCCTTCCCCTTCTTTGGGGTTCTGCCACTTTGTCTGAAGCAACCCCTTCTTCTTCTTGTCTTTCCAAGTAATGCAATCTTCACACAGGCGTAAACTGTCTATCTCAACTGATTGTAGACTTGGAAATTTTTCCCTTGGAATGCATAATTTTTATCCATTCTCACTCATAATGGCCGGTCTCTCTGGTGCCACATATTGGAATTTTCGTTTCCTCCTGCTGCAACTGCAATGGAACAGTGCTCCTCCGCTTCAGTAAAGAGACCCACTCTTTTTCCGCGCGCAACCGTCATTGCAACCCTTTGGAATCCTTTCAATTTTCACCAGGGAAGATCGTATGTAGCCTCACTATCTAATGCCCCAACTGATATTAGTTCTTCTTTCTCATGTCGGAATAGCCTTGACCATTCTTCAGCTCCCCAATACGACCCATTCAACTTAATCTTTATTACAACCTTTACCCGATAATAGCACAAGGCTTGATCATCCACCAAGGTATATCCATTTCCAAGGTTTTTCCGGGGATTATACCTCTCGAAGAATTTCCTTCTCTGCAAGTAGCGTGGAATGATGCTCTTAGTCTAATACCCAAGACCTTCCTGCTCATCCAGAGCATATCAACCCATCATCTTTTCCTGAGGTGGAAGTACCATGTGTCCTCTGCCTTCGCCTCCTGGTCCTTCGGTGTACTCCTGCACTACTTTTTGTAGTGCCCCGGGCCTTCCCCAATTCCACACTCGAACTGCCTTCGAGCTATGGGAATTAATTGGGTTCCTGGATTTGGACCTCCCTGGCCTTTGATCCTAACTCGGTATTCAATTTGCCACGTCCATTTCCTCTTGGTTGAATTTCTTCCTCTTGACGCTGTATGCAAAACGAAGAGGGGGAGGAGGCAGCCCGACGCGCGGCGGCGAGCCGCGGGCACGGAGAACCAAATCCGAATTCGGGAAATGGGAACTTATTGCTGCCCGACGAGCTACGCACAGCCGTGACAGTAGCATCCAACGTTCTGGTAGAGGAAGACAAAAGGATCAATGCGCGTACTTCTTCATCCCAATTCAATTTCCAACTGAACTCACTGGGGTGTGT
>VIGQ01000844.1:20000-27500 GCA_009663005.1 Actinidia chinensis | reverse complement strand
AAAAAAATAAAATTGGGATGATTTATAAATAAATTAAGTATTTTGAGAAAAAAAGAGAGCCGAAACTTTATTTATTTTAATTGGTGTATAGAGAAAAAAGGAAGCGCTATATCTAAGGGCATTTTTGTCATTTTTTATCAAAAATTTAATCTCATCCGCTTAAAATTTGACGACAAAAGAGAATCTTGATAATAGTTTTAAAAGTAAGAAATGTTAATAATATTTTAAAATAACAAATAAAATAAAAAACAACATAGCCCAATTAATAGAGAAACTATGACTAGATTATAGCAAGATAATATCTTTTAATTAGCGAGTAGTTGCATGCCTTTGAACTTAGAAAATCTTTTTGTTTTTTTATCAAAATTAATCGGTGTCATCTCCATTATACTCGTAATAATAAGGTTCCATTTGGTAATGCTTAAAAACCAAGTTTTTTTTAACTTTGCTACCCCAAAAGTCACTATTTTTTGGCTTTTTGGCTTTTTTGGTTTTACTTTAGCTAAAAAAATAAAAAAAAAAACAAAAACAAAAAAGTAAAAAAACTATTTTTTTGAGTTTTTTTGCTTATAAACTTAAAAAAAAACAGTCAAAAACCTGGTACCAATCAGAGCCTAAATGTCAACAATAAACTAGTACGTGGATATCGAGACTTATAGCTTAACATGTTTGAGTGGTATACTTTTAAGAGTAAATTTGCACACTAATAGGCCTTGCCCCTTATCCATTAATTTCACTAGTAAAGTTAAGCATCAAAATCATCAAACACTTTAAACTTTCTCTAGTATATAGTATATAAGTTACTCAAACATATACTACCCTTGAGTTTTTCGGATTTGGATCCTCTCCAGAGATTCCCCTCTCAACATATTCAAGAGGTTTAGCCTTAGTATAAGTCGAACGACGTTATTTTTCCGGCAAGATGAAATGCGAGAATTGTAGGTTCTACGTGAACAATAACTGTGTTTCTCTTTTTTATATTGCAATAAATAAATAAATTACTATTATCAGAATGGGTGTCGTTAAATACTCTGTTGTCTGTTGATATGGTACATCACACCACTACACACGCATACTACTCTAACACCTCCCACTAATCACCCACTACAACCCACTACTTCCTAATATTGGCCTGCATTGGTAGTTGTTTTCTAAGTTCTCCTTTTTTTCTGATTGTATTAATGTTAGGTTGTTCTTGTTTGTGGAGATTAAGAAAAAAATATATATTTTTTTTGGTAACTCTCTCTCTCTCTCTAGCTTCGCAATTCTCTTTCCATTTCGTTGCCCAACCAAATTGATCTTATCATTGGTATCAGAGCCGCAGATCTCATGACACCCGTGGGAAATCCAACACCAAGGTCGCAATGACGTACACGAAATTCTGCTCGCCATGAGTACGACCTTCGAACCAAATCCATACCCTTACCACCCTCCAACTGTTATGAACCGAGCTGGCATCCTTCGAGTATCGGATCCCACCACTAGCCCCTTGACAATCCTTTGCCGCCGAAAAAAAATTCACATAACCAGCCTACCCAATCACTATCCCCAAACCTCTTCCATAACCAGCCTTTTGACCACAACCCAACCCGTCTCAAGCTTTCCTTCCCCTAAATTCAATGGGAGACCCAACTGGATTGATTTTCAAAGCTGAACAATCTTTGATTTCTCAGTATTGCTCCTGAAAACAACGTTTGCTACTTGCAATCATTCCACCTGACGGCAATAGCCCTGCAATGGCAAACCACTGGTTGACCAAAGGAAGAGGTTCCCTTAAATTGGGACGAGTTCACCAAAGCATGTGTGCTTTCCCGCTTTGGCCCAATCAGATTTGAGATCCCTTTTGGAGGTCCCCTTTGTCTTGTCTCATACAAACGCACCACTGTGGCAAAGCCTTCAAGCGGCCTTTGAGCAGCTTTCTCATTACGGGTAGTGGTCTTACCCCAAGCCCCATTGGAAGGGGTGCTTTTTTGCCGGTCTCCCGGGATGACGTACCCTGGACATCAAGATTAAGCACCTCGCACCTTGGGGTGGCGCGTGCTGATTGACAGACGCAACTCCCCTTCACAAACGAGGAATTACCTACTCTCACAGTGCCCAGTGGTTCCACCTGAGCAGCCGTCACCATCCTTAAGCTGACCCAATCCCGAACCCCCTCTCATTTTCCCCTTACCCCGTCCCTCATAATATCCTACCATTCATGACAGTCACCACACAAACCGATGTCCATCCTTGCGGCAAAGATGTTGGCAAGTGAGGGGGATTGATATGTACACCACACCACAACCACACCACACACCACTACACACATACACCACCCCTCCCAACACATACACCACTAACACCTCCCACTAGCACCCACATACAACTCCACTACTCCGATTATTTGCTGCATTGGTAGTTGTGTTCCTAAGTTTTTCTTTTTTTTTTTTTTTCCAGGATTTATTAAATAGTTAGGTTGTTCTTGTTTTGGAGATTAAAGGAAAAATATTATGTTTCTTTTATAACTTCTCTATCTCTCTTCTAGCTTCGCAATTCTCTTTCATTTTCGCTGCCCAACCAATTGATCGTATCAGTCTGTTTGTTGTCTATCATCGCTCGCTACTTTGAATTTTTTTCCAAATCCTCAATTTACAGCTGCAATTTTTGGACCCATGGCCACTTCTTATTTCCAATTCCAAATCCTCACTTTCTATTCACTCTCTATTAATTGGAAGCCAATATCTGAGTTCTTAATATTTATGTGTGCGTATTTGTACAAGAGAGGGGTGGGTGGTGGTGGGCGGGCCAGAGGCCTAGGTAGTGAGGGTTTTGGGCGTTGGTGGGATGTGAATTGGGAGGTGGGCACACCGATTGAAAAATTGGGATTAAACTAGGGTTTGATTTTTGGATTGCCACATAGCAGAGAGAAATAACGAGAATGTATACAACGGTATACTTTTAATTTGATTTTGGGTGATCGATGAGTAGATGTAATGAGTATAGCAGTTGGGGTACACACCCATTATTATATTGGGTGTAAGATTTGCACCTCTTTTATGTACTATTAGATTTTTAAAATTTAATTTGAACCCTTGAATAAATAAAAATGTCTAAGGGTAACTTGAGTAACTGGTAAACCATTGTTACGAAGAACTCATGTTATATTTTTAAAATTAGGTATGATTTTTTGTGGCATAAAGTTATGAATAATAGTGATTTATTTTATGAGATCTTTTGGTTCTTTTTTTATTAAAATTTTTTATTTATTATGTGGGGTCTACCTATTAATTTGGGTGGAATAAAGCATTAGCTGTCAATGTTTTTATGATAGCCACAAAAAATTTATGAATTAATGTGCACTATATGCACATTATATATGTATGCGTATACTTACAAGTGGTGGCTCTTATTGCTATGTCATCGGTAAAGTTTTTTGTCAGACCTGTAAAAAAAAGTTTGTCTGACGCAGCCAGACCCAAAAACAATGGGTTTTAATGGTTCCCCAAGCTAATTGGGTTCCTTCCAAAATTCTAGCCGGCTAAACTGCCCAATTCAAAAATTTCCAAGGTACAAGATCCATGCCCCATGTTTGGACGGGTTTGGGCTGTTTCTTTTTAGCTGTTCAATTATACTGTTGTCCTTTGTCATTCCCAAAAACAAAGGCTGATTGGAGTTTGTTTTGTTATATGAACATGAAAATTAATCATGTTAATTCTAGCATCTGAATCAGAAATATAATTAAGTGATAACAAAACAGAAAACTTATTGGAATAAACACTATAAGGGAATGGAAAAAATGAAGGTTCCTATATAAAAAATCTATCATTGCTTGTGAAAAATGGTGATATTAAAATCTATCATCAAGAGAATGATATTACAGTTAGAAAAAGAAAACTAGTGATCATTAAAGCAAAAGAACCAAAAAAAAAAAAAGGCAGTGAAGAATCAAATGGCAGTGGCTGATTTTTTAGGACCCACCAATGTCTGGGAAGAGAAAAAAAAACAAGTGGAAATAAGTGAGAAATAATGAGCATTTAGGCATCGGCAGGGCCTTCCTCACAAAACTTCAAAAATAGCACACACACTCTTCGAGGCTAGTTTCCCAATTTGAGGCTCTACTTTTTATATATGTATATATATATTAAATGATCTGAAAACTTATTAAATGATTTACAAATAAAACGATGTTAAAAAAATCTACCTCCAAATCCCACCTAAGATTAATTGAAACACATGCAATCAAACTCCAATTGTTAAATATTATTTACGTGCATGTCTTGCTATTATAAGGACATATTTATTGAACTCAGATTATGATTCACGGACAGTTAAATTATTAGTTTTATAAATTTTATTATTATTTTATTAATGTAGATGAAAATCACTAGATTTTTTTAATGTTTAATGATATTGATGATAATAAATAAAACTATGCCTGTTTGTATAACTTTTTTTTTTTCAAAATTACTCACCAATGATTTTAATTTCTAATTTTTTGGTATAAAATCTTAGATTGTAATGCAACAAAAATCGATATAACTCAATAAAATTACGCCCGCAATGTTTTTAAACGAGAGCCATCACAAGTCCCAGGCAGTTTAACACATAAAATATGACTCATTTAAGCTTCATATACGTGCATGTACTGATGTTTTACAACACAATAAAATTGCAACGATAATCGAATATTTTGACCCTATTAAAAAGATTCCACTCTTCAGCCTCATCATTTTTTTTTTAAGAGAAAGTTAGTTCATTCGACGTGCTGTGAACTAGCGTTTATTGTAAGATTTTGTAACCCACCTTTCTACTATTTTTTAAGAATTTTGCAAGACTTCTGAATTGAAGTTGCTAATTCAATGCATCTTTTCTTCTTTGGCATATGGTTAACACAAAAGGAAGTTTTTTCACTCTACATAAAAAAAAGCTGCATAAAGGTTACACCATTAACTAAGAAGATTTTAACGGACCGTTTATTCTCATCTAAATTCGTTAAATAAATTTCTAAAAGTATATACAAGAAAAAGTGTAAAACAAATCCTAAGAAGAACATAAGATATCTATATTTTTTCCCCTAAAAGATTAGTGAGCAAATATGTTACGTGTACTAACCAATCATTAAGTTAAATAGTTCATAATCATAAATAAATTTTCATATTTATTATTTTATCAAATATTTGCAT
The DNA here is from genome assembly GCA_009663005.1 of Actinidia chinensis. Taxonomy (NCBI): domain Eukaryota; kingdom Viridiplantae; phylum Streptophyta; class Magnoliopsida; order Ericales; family Actinidiaceae; genus Actinidia; species Actinidia chinensis. The sequence continues at coordinate 22,335 of VIGQ01000844.1, read as the reverse complement.
GACTCGGTAGTTACTAAGTACGTAAAATGACTACAACTGATTTCTAAAAACCTAATAAACTTAATTGCGATATGTAAGATTCATCCTACATGAAGTTTTTACAATAAAGTCTTGAGGGCTTGACTTGAACTCAATTTTTTTTTTTTAAAAGAGGAGCTCATTTACAATTTTTTAGTTTGCAAAATTGATTTTTTTTTTCTTTTCGAGTTGTTTAATAAGTTGCTTGAGGTCCATTTCCGTTGCAAATCATTCAAACATGCCATGTTAAGCAGTAGATTTTTAGACCCATCATAAGGCCAAACTAAAGCACAATTTCGTTGATTATACAAATAAATGTTTCTATTAAATTCGTGACCTTGAATAATGAACAATTTCTAAACACGTCCCTACACATATTATAGATAACATAATCTAGCCATATACGGTTACACATTTATGCGATGTTAGCTCAAAAATTGGTAAGAGTCTAACGACTTGTCTACATACGTACTCTCCTATTTTATTAGAAAATGGAGTATACACGACTGATAATTAAGTACCTATGCTATTGCCTAACATATTTTCATTTCTTCATGATCACACACAAAGGGTGATGTTTTTTTGCATATTTTAATTTTCTTTTACCAAAAAATTATGTTCTTGCATTGAAAAAATCAAATAAAGCTATTAGCGGGCAAAAGATACTATAGTGAATCAAGCTACAGCACATTCCCTAAAATAGGTAGACGAAGGTGTGCCTTGTTTTTTTTCTCTCTCCTTGACCGGTCCCTCCTTACTATACGTGACTATTTCACTGCCTATTTTAATCTCCTCTCTTGAAGGCGCAATATTTAGGGCCAAGACCCGAACTTCTCATCTTACGTCTTCGACGATCCATTACCGCGAGTGGCACCGAGGCTTTGAAGCACAGGTCTGAATATATTCCTGATTACTTCCTTCAAACATCACACCGTTGCTCAACCTTCTAGAAAACCCTAGTTTTTTTTTTTTTCAAGGAATTGTCATTGACTTATCATGAAGAGAAGCTGATTGAGAATTCTTATAGTTTTATTGGTTTTACATTTATATCTGATTCCTAGGGTTTGGATTGGATTCTATTATTGGTTAGCTAGAATTTTGTTGTATAGGAATGTTGTGTATGAGATATGAGGGTAACAGGGTTATTCTTTTGACAAAGGATTGATGGAATGTGATGGTTGGATTCAGGATCGGGGGTCAGATGGGGTTGCATGTTGGGTCTGTAAGGAAACCTGAGCTAGGGTTAGGCGTGGAGGGTGTGTCGCAAACATAGGGTTAGGAATAGGAATGTGGAGGAGAAGAAGTTCTTGTTTCTAAAAAAGATAGCAATCAGGTTGGGCGCAATTCAGACGATGAGAGCCCATTGGATCTTTGTTTTAAGTTGAAGGGAAAAGAAACCCTAAGAAGGTTAAGACGGGAATCGGAGGGGTCGGTGAGAAAGGCCAGGATGTTGAGGTAGGGGGAAAAAATTAGGGGTTGTAGATGAAGGATTTAGGGGATACATTGGCCAGCCTTAAGAAGAAGCTGAAGGGTCCAAAGAAGATTGTGATCTGGTAAAGCAGTGGGTAGGAAGAGTTTTGGGTAATAAATTGCGACAGAGCCGTCCCCAATTGAATGTGCCTGTGAAGGATGGTGGGTTTGACATGGAAAAACAAAAATTGTGGAAACTGATAAGGTGATTGGTGGGGATGGATCTGATGGGAGTATGTATAAGAGTTAGGTAACAGGGTTAAAGCGAAAATAAGAGATCCAAGAGGCTTTGAAGCGGAAGAAAACTGCTCTGTTGGTCAGAGACTTTGGATGCTTCAATACAGATCAGACGAATCGTTTTAGAGGATCCGGCCCAAGGCCACATCAATTGTCTGGATGATAACTTGGAAGATTCCCATTATCTTACTTTATTTCGAAGCACAATCGTCTGTCTATGAATCTATCTCGCATGAGATCAAAACAGAGAAGGGAAACTCAAGCTCCTAAGAATGGATTGAGCTCTGATGATGTCTCTGGCATTCCCACCAGTGGTTTTGGGGAGATCTCGACCTTCTTCCAATTTGGCTCTGGACTTTCACAATCACGATGACAGCTTTTGTTTATATCTGGTGGAATTCCAATTGATTCAGACCATTGCTTGAATGATTGGGATAACGTCAGGTCCATCTGATGAAAGTATGAAAAAGAGTTTATCATCCAGTGATCAACGCCAGAGCTTTCTTCCACCAGATTAGTCACAGATTTGAATATGCATCTAGAGATAACATGCATGAGAGTATCCTGAAGCTGCTTTGGAGGATTCAGTTCCAACTTCTTTAGGTCCCCC
>VIGQ01002278.1:15000-25000 GCA_009663005.1 Actinidia chinensis | reverse complement strand
TGACAAAGGGGCCAAACTATTAACCGATGCCTAAAGGACAGCTAATGCCGCCTTCAAGCAGAGGCCAGGTCTTTTGAGTGGAACAATTTTTAAGAAATGGAAGTAACAAATTGAAATTGTTCTCGATATCATGGATTTGAACTTTGTATTAAGAGAACTAACACTCACTGAAGCCTTTCTAACTAACTCAGTTTAAGGATTTACTAATATTATTCAGCATACATTGCTTGAATGAAATACATGCGGAAACATTCAATAAAATCAGAGCTGACGTGTCACTACATTTAAACTGAATGCAAATATATACAACTAATGTCATGGTTTTGATACACAAAAATCAATATGGTTGGCCACAAATCGACACAACCGTCAACAATTACTATATCAGTTTAACTATACAAGTTCTAAAGTGTACAGAGCTCAAAATATAAAGTCCCTATACTTGTACACTAGGTACTATCAAAACTCAGCATGCTAAGAATTACGCTGCCCTCATTGTGTCCTCCCTCATTTTCATTATTGAAAATATTTCGTTCGCAAGCACAGGCTAGTGTGAGTCAGGTTTATAAAAGAATAGATGCACCCATGAAAATCTATGAAAAATCAGGTTCATTTAAACAAGAAATGAAATTCACTTTTTGTCAATTCATGGCTCAACTAGGCACACCTGACTTCGTCAAGATCATATAAAATCATCCCTCCACGGTGACTCATGACTCAAGTACGCCACTATACGTCAAGTTTTAAATTTCATTTACGATTGATAATTTGCGATACACTTTAACCATTCAACGAACAGCAGAATCATAAGGAGCGACCCTAACCTTTTGTATGAATTCATTCATCCACAATCATCTAGGTCATGATCTCCTATTACTACAATCAACTATACTAATTCCCCCCAGAATGGGCTCCGTATGAACTATGTGTTTTAACGAAACTACTTTTCATAATATCATTTCATAATTCATGGTCAACAAAAACAAAGTATCATTTTAAACATAAAATGTATCAATTTAAACACAACACAAAGTCATGCTTTCATTTATAAAATATAAAATAATTATTTTTATGGTATATATACATACCAAGACTCAACCGAAATATGCCCAAATCTTTTCTACTACACCATGGCTAATGTTCCGAGCTAACGTTCTTGAATTCGAGTCCCTACGTTAATAATTCAATTGTTAGATTTAATATTCTCTACGTGGCTCTGAATATACTAAATTTTATAATTTTTCAAGTTGAAATATTTTAAAATTAATAATTTTGAAATTAAATTTTTGCAAAAGTTTCTTCTGCATTTAATTTCAAAAAAGCAATTTGATATATAATATTTATAAACATTTTTAGAGCTAATTTGACTTTCCGAAACTTTTACACAACAAACTATAGACACTTATTTTATTTACTTAAAAATATCATAATTTTTAAAAGCTACATAACTATGTTTTAAAAATTCGTCAAATGACTCTAATTTTTGCACAGAAGTTTTTCTGTTAGCTACTCGTTTTATGAATTGTTTGACCATTGAAAACATTTCAAAAAATTTATGAATTAAATATTTAAATAACTACACATTAAATGTATCACATATAAAATATTTAGAATTTTCTAAGCATAGTTACCTATTTTTTATAAAATTCAAAAGTTTTATGTTTAAAAACTATGTTGTTTTTTTCAGTTTTGGAATTTTAAGTTTGACGGTTAATTTTGGACTCGTTTTTAGTCCTGAATTTAAATATATTATAAATAACAGGTTTATACTAATGTATAGTTTTTTCCTAAACGCAACTTAAAAAATAAGTACTTTGGACAATCGTATGAGAAAGTATGATTTAAAATAGATGGTTGTTCCAGTGATAAAATGGAATTCGAACTATTCACTTTTGATTTTAAATAGTATAAATGTGCTTATTTTTAGGATATGTGGGAGGGTTTAATATTCTAAACAGTATACTTACTAATAAGACTTAAAATTGAAGAAAATTAATAAATGAAGGGATTGAATCTTTACCTCAATAGAAAAAAATATCAGCGAATTTTGTAGTGCGGTTCTTTGTCTTGATTTTTTTCTTTATTCCTCTGAAATCTCTTGTAATCTCTCTTATTCCGTACTCTCTCTTTCTTTTTATTCTTTTTTGTTCTTATAAATGAAGTGCTGCAGCAGCTCTCTTATTGTTTTGTATTTATGTGTCCTCCCACAAATTGCACACATACACGGAACTCATCACCACACAAGGGGGAAATTGACACGCCCACACACACCCACATAGACAACATGCAATTCGCACACACACACCTTCCTTACATTTACAAACTCACATTACACGCACACCACTTCTAAATCACTCACGTGACTTGCGTGGGGTGCCACGTTTACACGTGTTTCTCATGGCACACACTTGGGTCCAAAACATGTCGCCATTATAGTGTTTTATTTTTCTCTAATTTAGAATTTACTTTGAAAAAATTTAGTTACATTACAATTTAAATTAAATAAAATTAATCGCGTTTCTAATTTAATACTCGTTTTCGCGTCAGTTCGGGGGTATTACATGACATGCGCTCTAATCACCTTAATCTAATGATTATGAAAAGCTCAATTATGCATGCAATTGATCACAACATTTGATTGCATTTATGATCAAAATTCTCTATATTTTAGCATTCTTAACGCATATTATCTGTTCAAGATAATTATTATTTGGCGCAAGTGATTGGAAGAGGCTAGGATGCTAGACGAATTATTTGAATTAAAAAGAGCTAAGAAGTTTCAGGCCTCAACCGATTGAACTATAGGTTCTACCAGTTGAGTCAAGCAAAAGCAAAAATTAGGGAACTCCCAACCGGTTAAAAAAAAATCTCAACCGGTCGAACAATTCAGATAGCCCAATGGCAACTTTGATTGCTGGTTTTTTCCTACTCTTTGGTCATGTCAAATCCACTCTTTTTAAGTCTAAAAAATCAAGAAATAAATCTCAACAAATACTAGCCTTTTGATCCAATTTAGAGGTAACTTGTTAGTCTATGTTAGAAGAGTGGTTGGGCAAAAAGATATGGTTTTTGACTTAATTTTTGGCAGCAAGGCCATGCTAGGTAGTTGGTTTTGGAAGTTTTTATTGACTGGTTTTGGGTTTTTCCTATCCTTTAAAAAGGCAGCCCTTCACCGGGGTTAATGAGTTTATGGAGGAATAAATCTATTGGCTTGATTCAAGGTATACCTCCCCTTACAACCCTAAAATTTTTGGGGAAATTTTGAACTAGTTTTTTCTCTCTTTCAAATAATTCAATGGTTATTTAGGATTGAAATTAATGTATTTTTAAGATCAAAACCTAGAATTGCATATCTTGATTAATGTCAATCAGGATTACTGCGCTACAAGTAATACTTAGATCTATTGCATTTTTTAAGTATTGGAAAAATATGTACTATGAAACCCATACCAATTTCATAAACACATCTTTAGACATTAAAATATAATATTTTACCGCAAAATCTTCCAACTCATTATTCATTATTGCCTGAGATTGGTTGAGTCAGAAAGAGAAAAAAATAGAAGATTTAAGGTAGGAGAAGACTAAGGATTGAACCATGCCACTGGGTCTACAGTGGGAGGTTGTATGGGTATATTTCATTTATACACTCTTCTAAAAATTATAAAAATATACTTTTACAATTTATGCACTTGTAACAAAACTCAATCTTGTTATTCAAGCTCTCTGTGAAAATGACCTTGGTATTTTCAAGTATTATGCTGTATTGGTAGGTTCCTACGCTTAGAAATTGAAATAGGTAGATAAAATAAATATTACAAAAGTGACAAGCAGCAATTCGAGGAGCAATCCCTGATTCCGAAAATGCAATGAGCTATATGAAATTAGTTGAAGAACAATTTACAGAAACTTCTAAATCTTTTGCTAGTACTCTTATGATCAAAATGATCACGATGAAATACAATAGTTCAAGTAGTTCGTGAGCATATCCTAAAGGTGAATGACATGGCTTTTCAACTGAAAGGAATGGACATGGAAAAATTTAAAGGTTTTCTCATTCACTTCATTATGACTTCTCTTCCTCTCCAATTTGGTCATTTCAAAATTAACTATAATACGCAAAAAGATCAATGGAAGATGAGCGAGTTAATTGCTATGTGTCTTTAAGAATAAAAGAGGCTTAAAGCTAAAAAGCCTGATGTGGCTCACCTCACCACTCTGGGTCCAAATAAGAAAAAAAAATCAAGAAATACAAGAGTAAGAGAAAATATTATGCAAATGATGAGTCTCACCAAGCACAAAATAAATAGAGTAATATCATATGTCATTTTTGTCGCAAGAAATTCCATGTGAGGAAAATTGTCCAGATTTTAAATCTTGGCTAGAAAAGAAATTTAATGCCTCATGTTTTGTATCTTACGAATCCTTTATAGTAGATGTTTTTTCATAGTAGATGTTCCATCCAACTCTTGGTGGATTGATACTGGTGCAAGTATTCACATGACAAATTCTATGCAGGGATAATTTACAAGCACCAAAGACTAAATAAGGAGCGCCAAACCATTATAGTGCAAAACAGAATTAAGTAGACATAGAGGCTATTGGGCACCCTCTGTCTAATTTAGAACTTTGGTTTTATTTTGGATTTAGTTTATGTTCTGTATTTAATTCTTATGGTTATGGAATTTAAGTTTGAAAATAAAGTTTTTACTCTTAATTCTAATAGGTTGGCTCTGGGTCTTTATATGGAAATCTTTGTCATTGAATTAGATTTCACTTATGCATAGTCCTATTTATCATTTCATGTGGAATAATGGAGGTGCCTAATTAGAGAAAGCGAATGTATGAATGGAAAAAAAAAATCCTCCATGTTGTGGCATAAATGTTAGGCCAAACATGTCACAAGAATGATGGAACCATCTTGACAAGATAGAATTCTAAGTTCACTTGATTTTTTTTGACTTCAATACTTGGTGGATTGCCATTAAAAGAAAATACACAAAGAAAGAAAAAGGCGGCTACTAGGGCCGTAGGTAGGATTATTAAAAATAATTCATATGGATATATGTAGTACAATTAGTATTCCAACTACTAATAAGCATAAATATTTTATCAATTTATTGATGACTTTTCTAGGTATATGTGTGTGCCTTATTCATAAAAAAACTAAAACACTGGATATATTTAAAATTTATAAAGTTGAAGTTGAAAGTAAACTTGATAAGTGGATTAAGATTGTAATATCTAATAGAGGAGGTGAATATTATGGAAGGTTCACTGAATTCAGGTCAAAGCCAGGTGTTTTTACTTTTTTTTGGCTGAGAATGGTACTGTTGCTAACTACACAATACCGAATACAACACAGTAGAATGGTGTAGTTGAGCGACCAAATCATACTCTAATGGACATGGTGAGAAGCATGATAAGTCATTCATCTTTACCTGAATTTTTGTGGGGTGAAGTTTTGAAAACTGTTGTACATGTTCAACCCACAAAGCAAGAAATTGGATCCAAGAACTGTAAGTTGTTATTTCATTGGATATCTTGACAAATCAAAGGGATATAGATTTTATTGTCCTACTCATAACACAAGAATTATTGAAATAAAAAATATTGTATTTTTAGAAGATGTTGATGTTAGTGGGAGAAACGAGTCTCAAAATATGGATTTTGAAGAAAATCGTACTCTTACATTTGTTATGGTTTCTTCATAAAATGAGATGTCTTTGCATTTAGCGGTTAATGATGCTACCCCCAAAAAGAGAATTATAAATTGACAAAAGGCTCCAATTGCAGAAATGCCCTTATGTAGATCACAAAGAGAAATTAAACCTTTTATACCAAATGACTATCAAGTTCACCTCAATAAAAGTGATATAGGCTTAGAAAACGACCATATATAGTGGAAATGCATCTCAATGTTTGTGTGCTATGAATGACAAGATGAAATCCATGAAAGACAATAATGTCTGGAACTTGTTATATTGCCTAAATGAGCTAAAGTTGTTGGATGCAAATGGGTTTTCAAAACTAAATCTAACTAAAAAAGCAATTAAATGATACAAAACCAAATTAGTTGCTAAAAGGATACACTAAGAGAGAGAGTAGAACTAATGAAAACTTTCTCCATTTCTAATGAGGCTTCTTGAGAGTTGTCATGGTTTTTGTAATACCCGAATCCGAAAAAATTTATAAATCTGTAAGAATTTCGCGTGTATGGCCAATTGAGTAAATTAATAAAGATTTAAGAGTCAAACGACCCGAATATACGTAGAATAATTCAAGACTTAAGATTTTAAGGTTTCTGCCCAGTTTTCTTCTTGGGTCGGAACGCCCATATGGGGAGTTCGAACGCCCAGGCAAAAAAACAAATTCAGGTCTCGCATGTTGTCGGAACTTGTAAGCACGAAGTTCGAACGCCACGCCATATTCAAAATCCTTCTTAGCGTCCGAATGCCTAAAAAGGCGTTCGAACTCCAGCGTCCGAACGCTTAAAGGAACGTTCGAAGACTGCCAACAGTTTAAAATTACAAGAAAAGAGAACACCGGAGTACAAATAGGGGAGCCACATGGGATGATTTCCTCATGTTTCTCAGCAAATATATACAGCAAACACCCTTCACTCCTCCACCACACACCCCCTATACTAGTAGAGAAAGAGAGAAAAGCAGAGAACAGAAGAAAGAGTAAAGGAATAAGAGAAATAGGAAATTATATTTTTTTGGGGAATTCAATTTCTTTCTTGCCTTTAGAAGCTCAAGGCAAGCTCGAAATAAGCAGTTATAACACCTTAAAACACTTTAAATTTATGTATATGTTATATCTTATGGTTTTAACTTAAGTTCAAATTTAGAATCTAGCATGCTAGAGTCCCAAATTTAGAATGATTGAAATTGAATTAGAATAGTCTATTGAGCTATATTTAGTAATCTATAAACTCTAAAGATGGATTTTGAATTGTGTGGATTTTTGGTAAAATTCGTAGTTTCAGTTGCTGTTCATAACTGTCAAACCTATTAGGGTCCCGAACTGCCCAAGAACAGCGTCCAACGCTTCCAAGCGTCCGAACGCCCATATAGAGTCAAACGCCAAGCGTTCGAACGCCAGACTTTGCCCTGAACAGGGAGTTCGAACTCGCGTATACCACTTTCAAGCAGAATTGTCCTTTTCCTTATAACTTTTAAATGTTGCCGCAAGTTTATAGGGCTCTTTGATAGATCTTTTGAGATTTAAGACACCTGACCTAGAAGAGTTGGACTTAGAATTAGAATACTAAGTTCATTGAAAGTCATATATGCAAATTGGTGATCCATAGACTTAGTATGGACAATTCCTTACCTTAATTGTAGGGACACACAGGTTAGCACCTAGGCCAAGAGAACCCAGATGATAACCAATAATTCTATGCACAAAACCATGTATGTTCAAAATATTTCAAATGATTATGTATATACAAAAGGTTTTTTTTCATGTTTTCAATGCATCAACATTATGTTTAAATATAATGTCATGCCTTAAAATGTACGATTGTTGTTAATGCTATGTACTGAAACTCATGGATGAATGTTTGATGATTAAATGTCTAGCTAATTTTACATGAAAAACAATGTATGTTCCAAGTATGTAGCATGGTGATACTTCGGTCTATCTGGCTGGACTTTTAAAAATCAAGCCAGATAGTCCCTCAGAACGGATGGGGGCGTGAAATAAAGACCATTCGTACGATAAAGAGATCCTGGCCTAAAAAAGCCCCATAGCCTATACGGCTAGTATGTTATGTCGAGTATTTTACAAAAACTTTTACAAAACCTACGATAGTGCATGATTCAAGAAGATATAAAATGTTTATATGCTCACGGTACGTTTGATGATATGTCAAGCTATGTTTATTGTGCAACTTCCAAGTTAAAGAAATAAAATTACATGTTTTAATATGCTAATTATGATATTCGATATGAAAACAATTCATGGTAATTTTATTCATGCATTTATGTTTTATTCACAAAGCTTTAGCTTACGTTTTCGAACTTTTCAGGAAGTCAAAGCAAAGAACCATAGGACGAGGTTGAAGCATAGATTGTCGTTTTGTATCCGGGCTTGTTATGTATTTTGAGGGCTATCCCTATTTTTATGTCTTGAAGACTATGAGATTCCTGTTTTAGCTTGGGATGTATGTAAGGTGAAAGCTAGACACAAAGCTCTGTAGTACGGTATAGGACGTGAACACTTTATTTATATTTTTTAGTTATGACGTCTGCAAAGAAAAATCTTATCTGCATTTTAAATGAGAATGCACAGTTCAGGTAAGTTGGCCTTGGCGGGCAACCGTCCGGCCATCACGTGCCACGATCCGCATAGCGGTTGGTGGGCGTTACCGTTTTAAAGTAGCTCATTGTATTTTAAGTTACATCAAAATGATATAAAACGGCCTTCTAATTGCTGTAACCTTGCCGAAGCATCTACATGGACCAACTTGAAAGTTTTTTTAGGCTAATACAAGCAACATATAGTTTTGTATCCCTTACGTAGTCCATAATAAGGCATCTCGGCAGTGGTATATTAAATTTTCATAAAATTCTCACCAACTTAATTTTAAGAAAATTTGTTCCATCAATGCATATAACCTTAAAATGAGTGGGATAGAGTTGTATTATAGTTTTGTATGTTTGATACATTTAACTTGCTACAAATAATATGGTAATGATTCTGAGACAAATAATTCCTTTCACAAGGAATTTTGATATGAAAGATCTTGCTGAAGCACTTTTTGTATTGGAATTGAGATCCATCGTGATAGGGCCGTGATCTTGTTAGATTGTTCCAGGGTCCATATGAAAGGGTTCTAAAAAGATTACATACAAGAATGTTTCGGTGGTGTTACCACCTATTGTTAAGGTGACTGATCTAGGAATATAAATTTTCTCAAAATGACTTGGGAAAGAAAACAATGGACAAAATTCCTTATGCCTCTGTAAGTTGGACATTTTATGTATGCTTGAAACTATATGTTATGCCACTATGGTTAAGGAATTTTTGCTGGATTATACGTCATTGATTCGATTTTGAGACTGTTGACATCTATTGTGACCATGGTATGTTTGTTCGATTCTCCACTAATAACGAATATCGAGAGAATCTAAGCATAATGATATCAAGTACCTATTATGAAAGAGGACTTTTGAATCAATCTGTTTTCCATCACACATAATTGGAACTACACTCATGTTAGCATTTGACCTAAAGCCCTCCACGCAAGCTTTTAATGAACATGTTGGCGTGCATGATTTTAGCGAAAAGTTTCCATGTTTTAAACAAGATCAGTGTATTATTTTTGTTACTATCACATAATGTTAAGTGATACATGTATTGTTTTTTTCATCTCCGTTGGTTAATGGTGATTATGTTTTTTTGCTTCTATATATCAAATTTTATGCACAATTTGGATAGTTTAAGCATTGGACCTCTATAATAAATTAGCATTACTAGTTTATTATGTTGCTATGTTATCTTTATGATTCACTTATTCATGTTATGATGAATTTAGTACTGAACCATTGTATAGGCTTGAACAATTAAATGATTTATGACTCATTGATTTGGTAGCCAGAAGCTTTATTGAATGGAACTATGATGAAGGTTGTGATCTTCTATTGGAAAAAATTTGACCATTATGAATCTCCTTGTGAAGATTAAAAAAATATGAATCATGCAGGCCATTCGAGATTGTTAGAAATTTCCTACTTGAATTGGCCAATGCATGTCCAATAGATTGAATTCTCACTAGAAATTTCGGTTTAAGTATGCATGTTACACAAGAAATTTTTATGAATGGAAGACTAAAAGGGTGATATGGTAGTACATTATGCAGTATTTGACCATGAACTTGGAAGATGCATTGTGTATCTCACTATATATCTATGAGATAAATTCTCATAACTTATGGTTTTCTAGTAGCCTAAAGGTCTTTGATGGAAAGACAACTAGTATAAATAGTATAAGA
>VIGQ01000748.1:37500-39565 GCA_009663005.1 Actinidia chinensis | reverse complement strand
CTTAATTGTTAAATATTCTAGGCTCTAAAGTGGTGTGGGGCAAGGGTTTGATGAATGATGAAAGGGAAATCGAAAATAGACACCTACGGTGATCCTACGGTGGCAAAGGGTGTTGGCACCAAGCTGGTAGCGCGCAATGCCTTAACTACAACACAGAAATAGTAAGATCGGCCGCCGGAGCTGTTTTCAGGAAACGGCTCTGCGACGGTCAAGTTAGATGACCGGAGATAGAGTATGTCTGTAGAGAGTAGGGTTCTTGATAGCTAAAAACGCGTACCTTTGTGAGAATAGTTCTCCTTATATAGGCCTATATCTCGGCGATGCCTTTGACGCCCCAACTACGTGCCATGCCAGTCGGTAGGTGGTTGCCCTAACCATGCCTCTGCGCCATAGTCAGTAGCCCATCATCATGCCGCCGACGTCTCCGTCTGAGTCTGGGGGCTATCAAAAAAATTTCTGTCCACTCGAGATTACCGATGGGCCATTGCGTCCCTCTTCCATCTCTAGCAACAGTTATTTATTTCGAGCTTTCCAAATTCCAAACAGCGAAAGCCCGGTGGTAACGATGGCTTAGCCCGAACACTGCCTGTGTTTTGGAGTTCGCGTCGAGCTCCGACGCACTAACAGGGTCCACCGAGCTTGTTTCAATGTCAGCTAGATCGATATGCACATCGTAAGCCCCTGCCCTTAGCGTAGGCCAGATTTTTTGTCTTGTATATTTTTATTATATTTATCCTCCTCCTTATAATTATCTTTCAGTTCGCATTGTCTTTTACCAATGCTTTTGCCGAGGTCATGTGAACTGGATATGTTTGAGCTTGGTTGATTTCGATGGCGGTTACCCGCACATGGATTCCTTTTCCATCTTTTTCCATTCCCAACCGTGGTTTTTACGCCGCCTTCTTTGGCTGTTGACTCTTCACCTTCCGCCCTAATGACGGACTGTTCGTCTTTCTCATTATGGAAGACCCTTGATTTTCTGTCTAAATGTGCCTTTTGTTTTCCACGCAACTGCGGTCTCTTTGGCAGTTTTCCGGCTTTCAGACACGTACCCTTCTCTAGGTGTGGAGGCTTCATTCCCTTAACTCGGTTGAGCGATCACTACGTTGGGGAGAAGCTAGCCGACTTCTATGCAAGTTCTTTCCTTGTTCGAGTCCTAGTTCTTTGCTGATGCTGACGTTCCTCAAGAAAGGAGCTCGGAGAGGATGAAGGAGTGAGGGCCGTGGGCACTGAAGGCGTGGAAGCTGAAAGAGAGCATACGCCTGAAGTAGGGGCCGTGGGAACCGAAGGCATAGAGGCTGAAGGGGAGAACACGCCTGAAGATTAACTTGTTTTGAATACTTTTCAGTACAGCGGAAAAGCCATGGACTTAGCGAGGCCAGATTTTGTCATCATTGGATATTTTATACCCTGATTGAATTATCACTCAAGTGCGCATGGGCTAGACCAATGCTTTTGCCCGTGAGGTATGTGAACTGGATATGTTGAGCTTGGTTGATTTCGATGCGGTTACCCGAAAACATGGATTCCTTTTCGCATCTTTTCCCTTCCCAACTGTGGTTTTTACGCGCACTTCTTTGGCTGTTGCACTCTGCACCTCCGCCCTTATAATGACGGATGTTCGTCTTTTCATTATGGAAAGATCCCTTTTGATTTTTCTGTCTAAATGGTGGTGACTTTTACGTTTTCAGCAATGCGGTCTCTTGGCAGTTTTCCGGCTTTCAAACAGGTGAGTACCCTTCTTAGGTTGGAGGCTTCTATTCCCTTACTCGGTTCGATGCGATATCACTACGTTGGGGAGAGCTAGGCCGAATCTTCTATGCAAGTTCCTTTCCCTTGTCCGAGTCCTAGTCTTTTATGTTGCGACGTTCCTCAAGGAAAGAGCTCGGAGAGGATGAGGTAGTGAGGGTTGGGCACTGAAGGCGTGAAGCGAAAGAGAGATACGCCTGAAGTAGGTGGCCGTGGGAACCGAAGGCATTAGAGGCTGAAGGGGAGAACACGCCTGAAGATTAACTTGTTTTGAATTTCATGATTTTTGCCCATCCATGTTGATTTTCTGAATTTC
>VIGQ01000748.1:30000-32500 GCA_009663005.1 Actinidia chinensis | reverse complement strand
TAATCGAGAGAGGGGGAGGGGGGGAGTTTTGCAAGAAAGGGGGAAAAAAACAAAAAAAAGGGGGGGGAGGAGTCATGAGAAAAAAACCATGTCATTTTAGAAAATTTTTACAGCTTAGTTGTCCTTTCCGTAGAGATAGTTAACTGCATGGGCGAAAGATTACATTGTTATCATTTGAAAATTATTGGTTTTGTTGTTTTTTTTCTAAATGAAACCCAGGGGCTGAACATGTTACCGGGAAACATGGTTTGTTCATAATTTCTCCAATCTAAAGTTGAAAGAAAAATCAATGTTCAGTATTAATTTCACAATTTCACGTAAAATTAATAAAATAATAACGAAATCAGCATTGATACAACAATTTGATAAAACAAAAGTATTCAAATGCTTTTCAGAAATTCTGATATTTTATCACATGAAAATTAACCCAGTAGATTTTACATAATTGTTAATTTATTATAGATATCTATTAGTCGATTCCAAAATAAGTTTTATAAAGGTATATGTAAAAATATAATACATTATAAAATTAAAATATTAGCGATTTTTGCACTTTATTTTTTTTAATTATATTTTTTGTCTTTATTAAAGTGAATTTATCTAAATATCCTTTGACATGGCTCAGTTTGGCACCAGATTTTTTTGTTTTTTACTTAAATAAGCCCCCAAAAAGCCAGAGTTGGCCTTTTTGCTTTTCGTTTTTTGTTTATTTGTTAGTTTTAGATAGTAAAAGTAGAAATGCAAAAAAATAAAAAAATCTTGGTTCTTTTGATAACAAAATGTAAAAAAAAACTTGGATATGCGCATTACCAAACAGAGCCGTAATAAAAATATTTGAGTAAAATGAGGTATAGAGATAAATTCATCATAAGAAAGACTTTAAAACGAGACTGAATAACGAAATGAGAGTGTGAAAATCGCTAACAATTTAACGAAAAGATAAAAATAAATGCATGTCATAAAGCATCATTAAGAGGATCAGATAATAATTACCCTGATAATTTCATAAACTGGCGTTGTAGTTTATGTTTGTTTGTTGTTTTTGTTTTCTTTGGGTTATTGCCTAGGCAACAGCAACCGAGACCCGAAGACGATTTCATCTTTGCTGGAAACACAAACATTCACTTTCCTAATCGGTCAGCGTCGTGCTTTTTAATAGCATCTGGCCTCGGATCGCTTGAATAAGTCCATTGCTTGGTTCTTAACCCATTTACGATTGAAAATCCTTTGGTTTCTGTTAGATATTTTTAAAATATTTATGATATTAATTTTTAGATTTTTTTGTAAAGTTTTCTGATTCATTCATAATGTTCATGTGAGTTTTGTCCCACGTTGGTTAGATAAGAAAAGTTTTTTTTATTTATATATAAAAACATGTTTAAAGTATTAAATATGATTGAATCTAAAGACTTTATGATAAAGCATCATAAAATATTATGGTGCTTCTCACCATGAATCAGCATTCGCGCCACGCGTGCATGTGCATGACAGTGGGTTGTGTGGCTGCAATGTGGCGCTTTGATAGCGCACTTGCGTGGTGGTTAAATCAATTGACCGTGGGTGACAATCCACACGTGTGGACCAAATGGTGCGATGGTTAAAAGAGTTGCGCTCTCAGCCGTTGATCGTAACAGCGTGATCAGACAGATATAGTTTAATCCGAAAGGTTGTGACCATACGAATTGATCCAATGATCCTATAAATAGACCCCACCCCTTAGTTCATTTTCACATCAGAAAAAACAGAGAGAATAAAGACAAATTAGTTATATATTGTTTTGAACATTTATTCTCGGTTCTCTTTTTACGATGTTCTATTTGTACAAATAAAAACAGTAAAAACCAAAAGTTCAAGTTTCATTGTATTTTGAAGGCAGATTTTCTTTAACCGTGCACAACATATATGGAGGCAACTTACTATCTTTAGGAAAGCGACGTTTTAACGACACTTGAAGTATACTGTGTTTGAAGAACATGAACTACCAAATATTTTCCAACGATTCTAGCCAGCCATATTACCAGCAAGGCATTGCAGCAAGGCCCGTCACAAGCGGCTTTCTTGCCATTGACCTCATCAAACACATTCTATCTCACCAATTAACGCAATCGAATTTATCACGGCACGCAGGGCTAATTCAGAAAAGGAGATAGAGTCCGAACCGTTTCGACTTGACCAAAAAACTCAGTATAGTTCGAGTAGTCTTCATCTTCTCCACCACATTGGAGTCAGTTTTCTTCATCAAATAAGGTCTGGGACTAATGTTTTCAATGGCCCTATATACGTGATGCAAATAAACTAACGGCAAAACAAAACAAAAAACTTATTGTCCCCAACCAGCAAATGAAATCAAAATGCGGACAAACGGGTATAAACTGCAATAAGAAAATCTCAGAAAGTCGGGGGAAAGGGAAATCTAACCATTATCGACTGGACCAATTAAGTCTTTCAAGGTGGCCTTTTCTTTAGTCTATAATCAGTACAGACATTTACTTTCGAGTTT
>VIGQ01001842.1:22500-27500 GCA_009663005.1 Actinidia chinensis | reverse complement strand
CAGGGTTGATCCACCTTGTGAAGAAGCTCGAGCCATGTTTGACTGCAATTGCATTTAAGTCCCTAAATGTACTGTAAGCCAAGTTGACAATAAAAAGGGCTATGGGAAAAATAAATGGAACCTTATAGTTGAAAACTAACCAGAGCAGTCATTTGTAGAACACACTCCTACCTAAATAGATAAGACAATATGCTCTCAAATCAGAGGAGCTTCATCTCTGTTGCAACACTTCCCATTACATTGCATATCCTCTAATATTGCATGCCATAAATATAAAGACATATCAAATATGGATACGAAAATTAAGGTACACTGACATAAAAAAAAAGAGTTAACTACAAAACAAAAAATATAACCAATTGGCCATGTTCAAAGTAAGCTAGAACAACTAAACACCCTCATTCACTAGTCGTCCTAGTTTCCACATTCCAGAAACTTTTGTAAGTGATCAACATCCAAGAAATGAACAGTAAATATGATCAAATAAGTATGATTAAAGAAGATATACCAAAATGCATTGCAATTAGCACAATGAATTTCTCAAGTATGTACAATAGTTCAAATCTGCAACCATATAGCTTAACCAAAGAAGCATTCATAATACAGAATCCTCAAATTCCACCCAAAGAACCTGGCAAAAACAAAAAAAAAAGAGCACTAAGCACTGAAACTTTCTAATTTCCACCGCATAAAACCCATACTTCAATGCACAATAACAGACGCGTTTTAGCTATTAAACTTAAACACGCAAACTATCCATTTTTTAAAATTTACTATCATACCAAACTAAAAAAGCAACAAAAAGCCAAAATTAATAAAAGTTTCTGAGTTTCTGCCAAGTTCTATCTTCATGCTTCAAGCAAATTTTCCAGACTTTTTTTCACAAGGGCCAGTTGGCCAACAATTTTTGGGCGTTCTAAAGTGGCTTTTTAATAATAATCTCAACTCTAACCATGTCTCATCTCAACCGCTATCTTTTCAGCCAAGTTTATCAACGCAATCGGACAACAATGTAATAAAGGATCCCAGTAACCAACTACAACTAAGTGTCCTCGTTAATTGGGATTAGCTACTGAATCCTGTTTTCCCCTCTCCTCCATTCTGCTCTATCAGGGGCCATATTTTCCCAAGAAATTCACATTTTTTTCCAAAGTATAAGCATAACTTTCCTAAAGGTTTGCCTTGACGAGCCAGATGTTATCATACAACCCTATGAGTGAATAAAGTGCAAAGCAAAGAAATAAAAAACTTCCAATAGGTCTGAATCAAAATGAGACTTTCCTAGTCGTATAATTGAATAAAGACAAAACAAAGAATGCCAAAAGGCCAACACAGATACGCCCTCAAATATTCAAATTAAAACATCATCAATTCACCTATGCATGTAAATACATTGAAGAATGAATGCACACAGTTAAAAACCAACAAAAGAATAAAAAATAACAGTAATTAACTACCTTGACTGCGTAGCCTTGTGAGGTTCATATATGCTTACAGATTCTGATTCAAAGGGAAGCAGAAGTATTAGTGGTTGGAAACTGGGGAAGTGCCTCTGGAGGTGCGTCAGCTACCTCTTTTTCGTGGCCTTGATGATGATCCAACATCTACCCTGTAACTAATGTACTTTCCATAGTTCTAGATCAATCAAGTACTAGTATATATAAGAAAAGAAAAGAGCAAATAGCATAAGCCCCTAATTCCCTTTTCCTTCAGTAGAAGGTTTAGGGAACTGACCAAAAAAATTGGACTGCCCAAAAATACCCCTGATTGTGACTATGTGCTTACCACTCTGCTGGGAAGGACTTGTTATGCCGTACCATTTCCGTTCCATAAGGTTCAACAACCTTAATCAAAATTTCCCAAGTGGATGATACTGAAATTTTCGAGGACCGGGTTTCTATGGCCATACCTGCAAATACCAGGTATCATTGCCATCTGCCAAACCATTTTCCTAAGTTCCACAAGGGGCTGTGCGCTGGGGACAAAGTTAGAACTATGACTGTCGCACTTCGAATTTCTTCCATCATTGTTCTTTGTCTCGGTGTTTTCCTTGATTCATCAACGTCCTTTGCTTTTCATTGAAGAATCAGCACGTTTCCAATGATTTAAAAGTGATGCTTACTGGGAAGTAGTTGGCTAGTTTCCTGGATGGCCATTCCAGTGCAAGAATTTGTATCGCGCAAGATTCTTCGGAACTCGGTCTTATCAACTCACTTGTGAACTTCCCATCAAAGACCTTCCGCTCAGTCCCATTGTCGAATATGGACAACTTTAGCTTCACACACAGTGACCAACATGACTCATTTTCTCAGGAAAAGTTGAAATTTGTTCTCATTCTACGAGTTTTAACCCTGCATTGCCTGACCAAAGTGCTAGGTATCACCAAAATTGCAATCATTGGGGTCTATTCTGAGGGGTGGCCTGAAGTTATTGGAGGAAACTTTTGTGAAGTATAGCTTGTTAATTTAGGGTTAGAATTTTATATTAGTTGTATCTTCTACTTTGATTAGCTTCATAAACCCCTTAGAGAAATACAGAAAATAATAAACACCCTAAAAAAACTAACAATATACATTTAACAACTAATATGTTGATGGGCAAGAATCCCAAAGTGCTCTTTGCAGTCATTTTACATCTAAAGAATGAGCATCCCATTATATCTGACTCCTTTCAGGCAAGTGGCTTGGTAGAGGACGCGGCTTACCCACTTGGATTCCTTTCTTTTCCGGGACTTCGGGAATGGATCTGTAAGTAGAATCCATCTGCAGCTTCTCACCAGGTTCTATAAAGATTCTGTCCAGATACTGAAATCCCGGAACACCCTGATAGCTATTATTAAAAATTCGCATTCATTAGGAAGGGAACAGACCTGAGCTCCAAGCTGATGCAATATGTGGGTTGTTATCACCCAAAATGTTTGTTGTTTCGTATTCGCTTCAACCTTGAAAGCTGCGATTTACGGGTTGCAACTTCAGTTGCTGAGAACTCGGACCACTCCACTCTTCCTGAAGCCAAAGTCCTTGCTAGTAGTGTTGCCACAGCAGACGGCATTTAAGGAGAACTCCCAACTCCCCATTTTGCATGGAAGGTAATCCATTAAAATCTTATATTCATTCAACACAATTAAAAACCTCTGCCCCCATTTCACACTATGCCAAAAGGCCCACATCCCATATATTTCATCCACAAACAAAATTCTTCTCTTCAGTTGGATCTAGGGAAACGCATTCTGCGAACGAAA
The DNA here is from genome assembly GCA_009663005.1 of Actinidia chinensis. Classification (NCBI taxonomy): domain Eukaryota; kingdom Viridiplantae; phylum Streptophyta; class Magnoliopsida; order Ericales; family Actinidiaceae; genus Actinidia; species Actinidia chinensis. Next base: position 24,259 of record VIGQ01001842.1, on the reverse strand, counting down.
AAAAAGAGAACCTGCATGCCAAGTTCTTTCCTGCATGTTACTGAAGGGACGAACAAAGTGCTCTGCCCTCTCATGGAACTCCTCCCAAGGTGCAGTTTCTTGCGCAGGGCCTTTAACTTGGGGAGGTTCTCCAAATTCTCCCATTATCAAAACATTGGCCTGAATCATGGCCAAACAATTTGCTCCTGGGAATTACCTGTCTAGAAAACCACTGACCAGTCTTGAATGTTGAACTTGGATAGGAAATCCAGTAAATGATTACCTGGAAAGGAGTTACTAGGGACACCGACATTTCCACAATTGGAGGATCTCTGTGGAACACGAGAATAATGGTGTTGTGTGCCCCTTGTATTAGAAATCGGAAACCCGATAGAGATTGATCAACCCTGTGGAGGAACCAACCCCGTTAAGTTCATTGACTGGCCTTGCTCAGGAGAAAACCTAAATCCGTTAGAGGAACCTTGAATAGCTGGAGTAGCAACACTGCAACCGGTCGTGTTACTGGCAGTAGTTTTCAGTTCCAAGATAATTGATGCTTCAGTATTGGTAGAAAACCAACCCGGAGTACCATTGATTAGACAGCATCCGAATGGCTAACAGACTCCCTGTTTGTGATGGAGGGAATCGATACAGTGAGTTCTGGTCGCTTGCCAATTTGCTGATTATTTTGCTGCCTGCCTCTGAGGCTCTTTCGTTTTCCTCACATGACCTGTTGTTGCGTGCTGCATGTCACTTAGCTCAGACTACTTTGCCCGCGGCAAAAATGCAGCATGTTAGTTTCTGGACCCCTCATCTTTTGTTGACTACCAAAAAATCAAAACTAAAACTGGAGACTCAGATGATTCTCACCTAACAGAAGTTTGAACGTTTTCACGAACCATTCCCTTGCTGTGATTCATAGATAGAAATGTTTCGGCTAATTTCCCTTTACCCCTTCGAGTTAGACCCAGTTGTACTTTTAAGTAGTCTTAAAATTGCGATTTGGACAAGTATTGTGTCCTGAGTTAGATTTCTAAACAGAAACTGGAACCACATGACACGTTAAACTCGGGTCAATACGCGAAAGTGTTATATGGAATTAACATTTTCTTATTTTTGGGTAATTTTTTTATTACAATCTGCATGCAATCGTGTGCATGTTTTATTAACCATTTTTTTTTTTAAAGATTTTGTTAACGAGTATTCAAGACATCAATTAACCATATTTAAAAGGATTGGTACATTCTCCACAAGAGCGTGGTGCAATGTGAACTAAGCATTGATTTTTTTAAAAGGCACTTGAAAAAGATATTTTTTAAGAGGAATTGGAAAAAGAAAAATATTATTTTTTGTCAAAATATATTACAAACAGAAAGAAAAAGTATAAAATATATTCATAAACTAAGATTTTTCTTAAAAAAAAAGAGCTGATTTCCTTTATCCCATTTAAGTTGACCGCAAAGTTTCCTTTTAATCCTTTAATCTAACTTTCCTCTCAAAATTTAACACACTACGTCGAGTATAAGGTTTACTATGTCCAATTGAAACGATAAAGGCTAAGTGATTACGTGGATCAAACTCGGAGGGGTACAAGGAGGGGTACAAGTGAAATTGACCCTAAAAGTTTTCAAGCATTTATAATTGGGTAAATTACACCTGACCCGCCCCTGAGGTTTCTGACAGGTCGCAGATACCTCCCCCTGAATGTTTCGGAATGACATTGACATTTCCCGTCCAGACCTTTCTCTATATGCCCTTAACTTGAAAGTAACGTTTTTAT
>VIGQ01000423.1:32500-40823 GCA_009663005.1 Actinidia chinensis | reverse complement strand
TACGATAATATTTCTTTTTTCTGGATTGATTAACTCTTTATGTTTCTCAACTCTATTTTAATTTGGCCTTGAGTCCTTGGTTTATGATTAATTATGATCTCTTTATGACTTCTATAGCTTACAAATTATTTATCGCTTTGATTATGAAGTCTCACTGATGATACCTCTACTCTCCATGAAATGTATGACTTGATAGAGGCCTCATATGCCATCAGATAGGGGGAGTTATTATTTTTGAATGCCCATATACTGCATAGTACATTGTTAATGCTTAGAATACCCTGTGTCAAAAGATCGTTTCTATAATTTGTTCTATCTATATGTCACAAGTCTATTTGATATCTTGACCGTCTTTTTTGATCGATTGACAAAAAGGGGGAAAAATATGGATGTATATGTATGAAAATGATGATTAAAAGTTTTTGTTTTACACTATTGCATATGTTGAAAAGCTTAAAATCCAAATCATAATGTACAAATTATAAAAGAAAGGGGGAGCAAATATGTAGTATGTGCTTCGACTTGATTGGAGGCACTTATGAATAATACTCGCGCTTACATCATTTTGTATTCATTTGTTGAAAGTTTTGTTATCATAAAAAAAGGGGAGATTGTTGAATTAAGCCTCATTTCTGTAACAAAATAGCATATCAGTAGTTAATATGTTTGCTAAGTGTACAATTGATAAGCAATCGCGTTTATAACTCAAAATCGCCACGGCAACATGAAATACACTTTTTTTTTCCAGGAAGTATCGACCCATGTTTAAGAATGTCGACACCATTAAAGACTGAAGTCGTATTAGTTAAATGCTAAAAACAGTCTTAAAAACAAGTAAATGTGGAATTGTCATCGGATTTCTATGGATCAAGATGATAAAATCAATAGAATACTCTTGAATAGAGAAAAAAGATTGGAGATCAAATAGTCAAAATCAACGAAAACACATTCTGGAAAGACGTGTAGACACCAAGTACATATGTGTCGACACCAAAATTTCAGTGGCCAGATAACTAATTCTGGAGGAATAAGTGTCGACACCGCAATCCGACACCAATGTCATGTCCAAGGAAATAATTCTGGAGAAAAGAAGTGTTGACACAATGTTAGCACCCAAGTTTCAATAGCCGAATTAATCAAAAAATCCCAAAACGAAGTGCCGACACCAACCATCAGCACCAATGTCAGTAGCCAAACCGAGACGTTTGGACATCAAGTTGTCAACAAACACCAACATCAGCACCAAATGAAGTGGCTAAACCCTAAGTTTGGAACATCAAGTGTCGACACCAACATCAACAACCAAATATCCGTAGTCAAAACCTAAAAAGTTTGGAACATCAAGTATCGACACCCACATCAGTACCAAATATCGTAACCAAACCTAGAAGTTTGGAATAGCAAGTGGTTGACACTAGCATCACCACTGGAGACAGTTTCAACTAGAAAGTAAGGCTTGAATTGTCGACACCTTCAATATGAATTCAACACCTTGAAGTGACGACACCTAATGGTAATATTTTTGAACGTAGGTTGGCTAACAAAGAAACAGCATTAAATGATCTCCAACTACCACCCAACGGCTCATTTGGATCAAGCCCATTAATACAAGTCTCCAATGACATTTACAACTAAGAAGACTTATTCCAAACATTAATTTTGATCATCTACAAAATTTCATTCAAAAGTCAAGTCTCTTGGGATATTCTCTTTTGTCTTCTTGGTGAGCATTGATATGTGTGATTCACTCATATCACTCTATTGAGAGAGTTTGATTTCATCTAAAAACATACTCTTCTACCTACCCTTGTAAGTTTGAGTGAACTTAGACAAAATCACTTGGTTGAGAGAGGTTTTGAGTGTTTCTCCTTGTAAAAGGCCAAACACTTAAGAGTTTTAGTGTTTTTCCTTGTAAGTAAAACACTAGCAAGTTTGAGTGGAGTTTGGAAACATCGCCTTGGTATAAAATTGAGGCTGAGCCCTTTGGAAATTAGTCCCCACATTGTATCGGTATTACAAATAGTGGAAGAAATCTGGCGGAGGTCTTGGAAACATAGATCACAGGTTGTGATCGAACCTCGGTAAATCTTGGTGTGCTTTTTTTTATTATGTCATTATTGCATTCTTGCATCTATCACATTAAACCACACAACATAGCTTTATTCAGACTTGGTGATTTGCTTATTTATACTTAACGCTGGAGGGGGAAACATTCTAAATTAACTTTGAAAAACCCAATTCCCCCCCCCCCCCCCCCCCTTTTGGGCTGCCTATTGACCCCCATAATTATTATCTATGAGTTAGGAGGAAGTTTCAGAATATTGGTTGGGAAAGAGTTCCTATTTGGGGGAATCAAGAAGGTGTCTCAGTATCCTTTTCGACCCAGCTCCTCGCTGGTGTCAACCTGGCAGACTGTATTTGAGCAAAACCTCAGAGTTGTGTTTGTAAATTACCCTTTTAAATTATATATGCGAATCACATGTATCATGAACTAAGTCTGGAAGACACCGAAAGCCTGGTCTCGTCCACAAATCATCCTTTTATTTTATTTTATTTTATTTTTTGATCAGGTAAAAAATTATGATTTAATAAAGCATTTACAAGAGTCCATGTGGGCAAGCCCATGGGACAAACAAAGGCAATATGCAACAAGCACAGCCTGAACTCAAATGAATGCCAAAATACAGTGTCTTTACATTAATTTAAGGAGACATAGCCCTCATTGTAATGCCAATGCCCAAAACACATGGAGGCTTACAACAATTTAGGAGACTGATCTGATCATAGTTCCTCCCCCTACCTTACAACTTATACATATGAAAGATCTGATTGGATTGTTTAGTACACTGTCACATAAATTTAGATTTCCTAATTATTGCTTCTGGGGCTTGAACTCTTCCTTCAAATGTTGCGAGATTCCTTGCTTCCATACAAAATATGTGTTACAGGCTATGCCCCCCTTTGTTTGCTTTGGATTGGATAACCCGGGCTCTGCCTTTCTGATTGAACCATTTGACTCTACTTTTTAATTTCGTAAGAGATTTGCGTAAACCTAACCATCCTTTATTCTCGATTTCCAAACTGTCTGACAAAGTTGCATGGAAGATAAGTGTTCGGCTATTTCATTCTCTGTTCTGCACAATGAGGCACATCTGGTTTAACCCCTGCGTTGTGCACCCTGCTTTTGGTTGCGAATCTTCTCTTCATGGCTATCCTAAAATGAAATCATGGTTTCGGGTTGCATAGTAATGTCCAGATAACTTTGGGCCATTGTAGCTGTTACTTTTGGCTGAAGAATTCATAAGCCAGTTTGGAGTGCAGATCCCTTGGCCGTTTCCGGTGGGGGGCACTGGTTAATTTTTGAGTTGCTTCTTATTGAGATCCTCTCACCGCTGCTATGATCTCATCCCGATGGGCTATAACTTGTTTTATGAGAGGGGAGTCTTCATGCTTAATCTGGTACTCCCAGAAATCATGGTGTCCTGTAGAGTTGATGTACCATTGCGAACCCAAAGGGTATCTTTCTTCGCTGAATGTCCCACATGGTTGTTGAGAGGAGGGCTTTGTTCAAGATTTGGAATTTTCTAATTGAACAACCCTCCCTCTATCTTTGCAAGGTGATATCTTCCACGCAAACTAACGGCCTCTTATTCTCATTTGCATTTGCCCACTCCAGAGAAAGTCTTACGTTATACACAGTTTATAATTTTGGCTTGGACCCCTGCTGGAGTTGGGAGGGATGGAGAGACAGAAGCACTTTACCCCCTGAAGCACGACTTAATCAATGTAATCGCCCGGTTTATAGGAGCAGATTTGCCCCGCCCATGCGTAATGTACCTAAAATATGTCAGTCAGGGGCTATATACTGAGGCAATGGGGATAACCTGGAATTAGCCATTAGGATTCCAGGTATGTAAAGGGGAATGACCCTTAAGAGAAGCTTGTAATATCCTTGATGGTTTCCATATCCTGGCTGCATATTCCTGCTGTGACAAGGCTTGATTTGGCAATGCTGACTCTCAGACCTGAACAGTCTCCGAAATGGTTTAGAATGTTCATGAGCAAAACAACTGAGGTGGCATCTCCTCTAGAGAATAATACTAGATCATCGGCAAAGGCAAGATGGGTGATTTTTAATCCTCCACATTTCGGATAAAAGTTAAAATATGGATTTTCCTTGAGCCTCCCCAAGCCTCTTGAAAGGTATTCAAGGCAAATAACAAAAAGGTATTGAAAAAGGGGGTCTCCCTGCCTAAGACTCTTTGCCTTTAACAGAATCCATGCACGACCCCTTATATGATCTGGATATGAAGTAGATGATAATGCATGTCATAATCCATCATAAACCTTGAGAGGAACTGCAAAGAGCTGAATCTTTCTGGACAAAGTCCCAATCCAAGTATCAAAAGCTTTCTCAGTCCACGTTTAAGATACACCTCAAGGATGATCTTTTTTGCCCGTATTGTCTTAGGAGTCCCTGAAGTAGGAAGATGTTGTCCTTCATGCTCCGTTTTTGGATGAATGTTGCCTGCGCTGGATCAATAATACTGGGTAAACCGCTACAAGCCTCGTGGCAATTATTTTGGAGATGACTTTGTAAATGACGTTGCAGCACGCTATAGGTCTGAACTCTTCCACTCTATCAGCGTTCTTTGATTTTGGAATCAATGCTAGCACTGCATGATTAATCTGCTTGAGGAGCTCTCCCGTGGAAAACAATTCCTTGACTGCTGTAGTAAATCCCTTTGCGATTATGTCCCAAGAGCTTCTTATCGAAGCAGAGGAAAACCCAATCTGGCCTTGGGGCTAATTGTCCTCTCCATGCTTAAATAGGGCAACTTTGATTTCTACTCATTTGAAATTGGCCTTATAAGGTCTTCTGCTTGATCTGCTTCCAAAGCTTCCCCTTGCCTAACAGTGTCCCTGCTAAGTCTAGTGCATTCACTTTTTTGTTCGCATAATCTTTCCTATAATAACCTGTAGACAAAAGCTTCTCCACCTGGGTTGTTGGATGAAGTTCGACTCCCTCTCAAGAGAGATGGAACTATGTGATTCTTGGCTCGTTGCTTTTTATCCAGAGCATTGAAATTTGGTACCCTTGTCAGCAGTTTCTCCAATTACTTTGATTTTGCTAGCTAAAGAGCAGTACTAAGTTTCTGCCTCACGCAAGCTTGAGGGCCTTCTTTGCCCCGAACTCCGAATAATCTTGAAAGTTATCAGCAGGATTATCATGCAACTGTTGCTGGGCTTTGGATAGCTCTTCCTCAGCAGCCTCTGCACGAGCAGAGATGTGGGAGTAGTGATGGTTGTTCAGCGCTTTCAGGGGGTATTTTAGGCTTCTTAGCTTTCGGCAGAATCTGTACATGGCTGTGCCTTCAAGCTGCATTCTCCAAACTCTACTGACAATTTCTGGGAATTTTTCATGCTTGGTCCACATGTTGAAAAATTTGAACGGGCAATTTCCTCTATCATTTTCCCCAAATAAGGAAACAGTACAGGGGGAATGGTCTGATAGTTTTCCAGGAAGATCGAAATTTGCCTGGGCTAGAAGCCCCTCGTGGATCCATTTGGTGTTAACCATAGCCCTCTCAAGCTTGCACCATACTAAGCTATTGGACCAAGTAAGATAGACTCCTGTGGATCTCAAATTTGATATGCCAATATCCGAGCCGCAGCAGTTTTTAAGTCCGAATCTCGTACACCTTGTGATAGGGAGTCCATTGGCCTTTCATCACAACTGAGGACATTATTAAAGTCGCCCCAAAGCATCCGGCAGCCACGGGAGGCTTAAATCTGCGCAGGTTATCATCCCAAATGGGCATCCCACCCCCACAAAATCGAATTGAAAACATAAATGAAGCTGATGAAAATTTAAAAGATGAGTGACTTATAGATAAGCCAGGATGAGGATAGTGGTCTTGTGGTTTCTATGATCTTCAACTCACTTTATCTTCTTCCAGAATTAAGATCTTTCCATTCGGGTTGTAGCTGAAGTTTATCTCTACTCTCTCAGGATCTGAACTTCTTTTTGCAATTTTATCTAAACTGTGCTTGAGAGTGTTTTTTCCATAATTCCCATGATATCCACCTTATTTCCCCTATCATGATTCAATCTGCCATTCTGGTTTAGAGGCGATTTAACCTCTAATGTTCCAGAATGAGTATTATCATTGAGTGTGTTGGATAGGGGAGTTACCACCACCCCCCATTTCTGACATAAATCCGCAAAGGGCATTGTTTTGCCATTCTTCTTCAGAGCCTTTTTGTCTATCTTCTTCCTACCTTCTTTTCCTCTTTTACCTTTGATAGGGCAGAATTGGAGGATGAAGTGGATTGTGACCTTTTTAAGTTCTTTGCAGCAAGGATGTCTATTATAGATCTTCTTTTGGCTGAGTTGCGATATATTCATATCGACTGTTCTGGACCATCCTTTCATCACTTCTTGAGGGAATTGTTGCGTTTTTAGTCTTGGTTCCTGCCCCTGCTTTCTAGTTAGCTGTTGACAGGTTAGAGCTTTCCCCTCCCCTGCGCTTTTCTGGTGTCGGGACGCCTCGATGCTGCTCTTTGCTTGGCTTTAAAATCTTTGCTCAAGCTTTCTTCTTTTTCAGGTTCTAGGGTTGGTTCTGGATTTGGATTTTGAGACATTGCGATCTCTGTTCCTGGTCCCTCATCCAGATTCTGGACAGCCTCTATGACTGCCCCAGATTTCTGAGTCAAGTTTTCGTCTGTCTCTGGACTAGCCTCCAGAGCACTGAATTTGTTGTATGTTTGAGTTTCAGTAGTCTTTCGTACCTCAAAGCTGTCTGTTTGCCCCTTTTCTACTCTTGTTTTCTTTGTTACCCATTCCAGCTGATTTCCTTTCTTTATCCCTGCCTCCGAGGTTCCTATATTAGATTCTGCAGCTTCTGCATCAAGTTCTTTCCCTTTCTCCGTGCCTACCTCAGTGATCTTTGCGACTTGAACTTTGTTGGAGCTGTCTTTGTTTGCTTTGCATCCTTCCTTAGAATGCCCCATAATTCTGCAGTGGGTACAGAACCTTGGGAGGTTTTCATAAAAAATTTGATGTCATGGATCCCTCCTCCCGAGAAGTTAAGATTGACTTTAACTGTGTGTTTTATCTCTTTTGTCATGTCTATTTCTACTAGGCATCTTGCGTAAGTAATTCTTTCTTTCTGAGTGGTCATCTTGTCCATGTGTATTGGCTTGCCAATTATAGAGCAAATTTTCCCGAACACTTTTGCATTCCACATATCCATGGGGACATATCTCAGCTGAACCCAGACGGGGAAGCAGTTGATGGTCTCATTTCCGAATTTGAATAGGCGCGGCATTGGTATAGGCGCGTGATAAACACAGAAAAATAATATTTTTTAATCGAATTCCTCCATATTTTAGTATATTTTTATATTTTATTTATTTAAATTAACTAATGTTTTGCACAAGAAGGTAAAAAAGGGATTTGTAGGTAAAACGGAGTAAAAGATGCATATTATGGAATTTCCGACCGGTCCAGGTAAGTTCCGACTGGTTCAGAAATAGATCAGAAGCTAAACCGCCTCAACCCCTATCGGTCCAGCATTTCCCGACCGGTCGGGCACGAGATTAGTGCCCAAATTGCTGAAGGGCCTCAAAGTTATTCTCCCAAGCAACCAAGCCCTGACAAATTTTGAGAATTACTAATTTGTCATGATGAAATGCCCATATGGGCATAAAACAATAGTCAACAAAAGGGGGTCACTCCTCCCCCTCTTCTCACTTCTCTCTCCGGCTCTCTCTCCGAATATAGATATATAGAATAGATAGATATTTCTATTTGTATACATATGTATGTATTTAGTTATTTTTGTCTATATAATAGGAGGGGGAGTTTTTTATTTACAGGTTGAGAGTTTTTTTTTTAGTTGAGTTTTAGACTCTATCTCTCTCTAAATTTTAAGTTGTTTTAATTTTTAGTTTTTAGAATAGTTTAAATTCTCAACACTTGTAATTCTTTTAGTGAATACACATAGGGAAGTTAGATTACTTATTGTTTAATTTATGCTTTCTTTTATCGCTATTTACCGTTTTATTTACTTATACGACAGATTGGACGGTTCTACCTTCATCTCGGTTGATTTTCTGCTTTCATTATCGCTTATTATTGATTTATTTACTTAATTGTCATTAATTCAATGTACAAACTTTTATAACAACCCCAAAAACCTGTTTTAAATTTTAAATCAACTATGAAGCTAAAATAGCATTGGTTTGATCTAATACAAAGTTTTAATTCATCTAACATAACTACTTCTTATACTACTTCTTTCTTTCTCCTGCACAACTG
>VIGQ01000423.1:25000-27500 GCA_009663005.1 Actinidia chinensis | reverse complement strand
CAGCATAATGATGGACCGAAGGATAGACCATATTGGACTGACATATGCAAGCATGAGGATATCTTCTCGCCGTAAACATAAGATTAAATCAGCCTACAAGCTGCAGTAAAGAATAGGATCGAAAGTGTTCACGCAATTAATAGTGTCAACCGAAACATTGTTCTCTATGGGAAGTGTTGACAGTCTTGTTGGCAGTAGTCCAGCTCAATAAGAGATCAGATCATATTTGGTTTGAGACAATAATACCCCATCAGATTTAGATGACTTTCATGCCCAAGAATAAACTTCAATGCCCAAGAATACTCAATAGCCCAATCTTCAGTTCCAATTGCCAATTGAGAATGTTAAGATCGGCATACATTTCAGATCATTAAACCATTAATAATCATATCATCAACCTATAGTAACAGAGAACCTGCCCTCAGTAGACTTCTTGAGAAAGAAGTGTTTGAATCATAATTGGTAAAGAGAACCCAGCTTAGAAGATATGGGAACGAATTTATCAAACCATCTCGCGGGCTTGGCTTAAGTCCATACAGAGCACTACAATGACGCATACCTTATGAGGAGAATGAACATAGCCAAGGGATGAGTCATATATACTTCTTTCTTGTAAAATCACCATTGAGGAAACCTTTTCATATCTATTTGGCACAGACCCATCTAACGAACTGTGCAACAGTCAATATAGTACGAACACGAGGTAGGCAAGCATAGGAGCAAAAATCTGCCCCATAATCATCCCATAGTCCCTAAGTAAAGTCCACGGCGCCAGACGTTGGCTTTTGTACCTTTCAACAGTACCATCAGCCTGAGTCTTATCTTATACACCTATTTGCATCACTTATGTTGTAGACGATAAGTTAACCATGCCCCTGTGTGAGTTGTATCAAGAGCACTCTACGCATTTTTATTGCTTTCTACCAATCAGGATAGAGGATGCCTCATAAAATGCCGATGCTCATGGCAAAGTAGAAAGAGAAAAATAACAATGATAATAACAAAAATGAGAGGGTGCAGTTCTGACTCTGGTGGAACAACGAGTAGGAGGACAAGAAATGGATGGCGAAGCCTCTAGTGGGGAAGCATTGGGAATGTCCATGGCGAGGGTTGTGAGACTTGGTGATGGTAGAGAACCTGTAGAAAAGGGAAAAGTAACAGGTGAGATAATATATAATGAAGGGACAGTAAAAAGAGGGTGGCCAAGTCTAGATGGTATAGGTGTTTTGAAAATATTCGAAAACTTAATATCTTCCCAAAATTCAACATGTCAAGAAATGTAAAGACGTTTAGAGATAAGATCATAACAACGATATCCCTTATGTTCAATTCCATACCCTAAAAAACAGCAAAGTCGAAACGAGGTTCTAACTTATTGCGTCCATGAGGTTGAAGAAGAACAAAACATGAACTCCCAAACATACGAAAAATGTTATAATTAGGAGGAGTATTATATAGACGTTCATAAGAGGATATGTTGTCGGTAACTAATGATGTGTAGACAGCAGTAAGGGCAGCTTCTCCCCAAAAGGATTCAGTGATAGGTAAAAATGAGAAAGGCAGGAATAGTATCCAAGATGTGCCAAAATTGTGCTGGAACGTCCATTTTGGTAAAGAAGTACCGGAAATGATGAGTGTGGGAATGTGCCATTTGTTTAAGAATGTTGAGAAAATAGTTTGGTTAGATTCTGAGCAATATTAGAACGAAAATTTTTAATTTTCGAAAAAAATTGCGTTTGAACCCTTTTTGAAATTCATCATAAATCCAAAGTAACTCAGATCTTATGTGTATAAGGATAAATCCATATATATAGAGAATATCATCAATGACAAAAATGACAAGATATCCAAAAACTACACTAGTAGAGGAAATGGGAGAGGACCCTACACATCAGAGTGAACAAGGTCAAAGGTGCAGTAGCAAAAGAATTATTATTATGAACAGATAACACATGTTATTTCCCAGTTTAACAAGCAAGATAATAAAAATTTGTTTCTATTTTAACAGAACCTAAATAACCACGAGATACTAATTTTTGCAATTTTGATAAAGAGGCATGACTTAAGTGAGAATGCTAGAGGCTAAAGGAAACATGACTACTTGAATTAGAGGCAGCAACAACAGATTGAGAAGGAACATGAAGAGACTCTAACTCAAACAATCGACCCACTTTACGGCTGGTCCCAATGATTTTTTCTGTCTGTGGATCCTAAATAAGACAACCAGAATTGGAAAAATGTAAGTCTAAACCAAGTTCACAAAGTTGACCAACAGATAATAAATTATGGGAAAAAACAGGAACAAGATAAGTATGGTCAATAGTAAGATCAGGAGTGACAATAATGTCAGTATGAGTAGTAGTCATAAGAGAGCCATTAGTTGTGTGAATAGGATGCACGAAGGAAGTGGGAGGTGTGATAGAGAATAAAAAAGTATCAGAAGTTATATGATTGCAACAGGCAGTATCAAAAAGCCAAGGTAAAGTACCTGATGTGGTTG
>VIGQ01000423.1:10000-17500 GCA_009663005.1 Actinidia chinensis | reverse complement strand
ATCATATCGTGAAGAGACGAATGCCGATAGTTAAACCATTCTCTACTTTTATGGGTCTATTTGCACAACCACGATATGAATTCAAATGGTATCTATCGCCTTGTAGGCCATAAACCAAATCGACAACAAAATATTTATTGTGGGTGTGAGTTTAGAAAATGAGAGAAATAAAATCGAGGATAGACATTTCGGGTCCTGCGATGCGTAAATATGGTGCAACCAGTCAATAGTAACAAAGGCCTAACTGCGATACAAAAACAGTGAGATCGGTCGCCGAAGTTATTGTTCAGGAAACGGCTCTCCAATGGTCAAGTTAGATAACCGGATAATTATGTAGAGATATAGAGAGTATGCTCTTTCTAGGACTGAATTCGCGTACCTTTAAAAAAAAAGGTAACCTTTTCTGGTACATCTCGGCGAGTGCTCAGACGGGCCGATGCTATGTCAGTGAGTAGGCGGTTGACCCATCCATGCTCCTAGGGCATGACTGGTAGCCTGTCACCATGTTGTCGACGTCTTGATCTAGGCTTGGGGGTTGTCAGAAGAAATTTCGCCGCGCAAGTTACCTTTTGTCCCCTAAAATGCTTTGGAATCGCCGCCGGTCGTTGCCCCTCAGCCAAACTCCGGCACAGTTACTTCTATCGAGCTTACTAAATAGTGACAGCTTAGAAGTAATGGTAGCCTTAGTTCGAACAGTGTAATGTTTGGTAGTGTCTCGACTAAGTTCGGCGCATGGGACTACCAAATAGTGATAACTCAGTGACGGTGCTTGCCCTAGCAAGGCCAAAATATGTATTTGTGTAATTTGTCCGCTCACATTTACCTATTCAATAATAAGTAAATGAATTAGCATACTTAATCAGGTGATAATATTTTTCACAGAATATATAAGATGTATCTTTTACTCGGAGGAGGCATAGATAGTCCCAATGCGGGATCATTCAATACTCTTATAAAATCCATGAATCATTTTCAATTCTCTCCCAACCCAACAAGACATAAGTAAATTTCATGTCAAACGAACAAACACACATTACATTCTATGTAAGGGAAGTATATCGACCACGGTAAGGGATTTATCCTTGTGCAGGAATATTTGCATCAACTTGTATACCATCTATAGCTCCAATGCAATCCTTTGTGATAAAAAAAGTACATGTGAATTATATTCATCAAAATTTAACCATGATTCAGTACTAGTTTAAATGAATTATAAAATTACCTTTAAGAATGGACAATACTTGCGATTATGAAGAATATGTGTGGGGATCTCATCAAATGATGGTGGTCGTATTATGACCTTCGCGAGTCTACACACAACCTTCAATACTCAACTAAAGTACTCAAAATGGCTTCCCAAATGTTGAAATCGCTCTTGTATTATGAGATTACGAATGTTATGTCCTATTGTGAGCAAGAATATGCATACTTGTTCGTGGACAATTACATACCTTGAATTCTTCAATCTGCATGTTCCTTAAGTGCCTCACATGCAATGAATACATATTTTCCGTTCTAAAGCTTTCGGAACACTGCGTGTCACTAGGAATATTCAATACCTCCGAAACGTAATTGTGTCCTCTTAGAATAGAAGTTCGACATGGGATACGTTCATAGTATCTCTAATGATATTCTTATACTAATAGAACAGCTAAGACAATATCCATCTCATCATCCAAGTCAGAATCAAACTCCACGTCACTGTCAGTCACTGTTAACTTCCATTTTTACATCTATACAAGCATTCACATGCAAGCAATTGTTCAAAGCTAGAATTTTAACATAAACATAGTCTGAAATGAAAATAAAATTTCATTTCCACCATCAAAATGATTGTTAAGATTCTAAGATACCGAGGGTTCTGGGTTGCCCTTCGATCCATTTTAACTATCGAAATGGGTCTGACATGTGTTTGTGTGGCTAGATCTCGTAGTGATTACTTGATGGCGCATAAGATTAGGCAAGTCGTTCATGTGCCGAGATAACGTTCGAGGCATAGGAACGACTTAGTTGGAGTTCCCCAAAACACCCTAAAAGCTCAAGTGTTGTATAGCTAGGCCATGTAGGGTATAAGCTCGAACTCACTGTAGTTGATAGCTATTCCCCCGTATGTTCATTTGCCTTTGCCCAACTCTTGGGCTAGGAACTTGACTGACCAAGGTTTTTGCTGTGTTTCAAGAGATGAAACTTAACTGTAAGTTTTGTCGAACTTCAGTTCCCCGTCAATCTAATGTTGAGGAACGTGATAGCTCGCTTATGGGCCCACTTTCCCACCAAGTTTTTCAATAAACTCTTCGTAAGGAACATTCTCACCATCGTACTTTGATACAGGGAAGGGCCTATGTTATCATTCTGCCCTCTGACTCTACTAAAGGTTTAAAAGCTATATTCAACCAAATGGGGGCCCGTAACGAACTTCTTTGTAGGAACTATACCTTATTCTTAGGAACATTAGCAGTTGTGGTTCCAAGCTGGTAACCGAGAACCAAACAAGGGCCATTACTTGGATGAGTTCGTCTGGGTCTTTGAAAATTTGGGAGTTCCCCCCTGGCGACAGACGGGTTAATGTCCTTCCCGGAACAAATGGCAGTACTGATGATTGCGTATTATTTATCTGGTTTATGCGCACTCACTTATGCTTGCATTTTGTTTTTATAAATATATAAGGATTGTTTTAACAGTTGTATCTCGGTTGGTGTTTACCTCAAAAGGTTCAATAGTCACTATAAGAACCGATCAAGCCATTGCAAGGATGCATTCGGCACGTCGGACAGCAAGCTGCAAACTGCGCGACGTTGCAACCTTACTACAATACGTTGATCTACAGCCATACCATCCCCCCTAGCTACCAAGCTCAGTCAAGCCTTGTCCCCACTTCCATCCTAGTAGATTGCAGTCTTGCCCAACATGATATCTTCGAGCACCAGTGATCAAGACTAATCAATAATTAATAAACACCGGTCACGGACTTTGCAGTAAGGAGTAGGAGGCAGATTCCAGCAGCTAGAGCTCGGTTTAAAACTTTTCGTAGAAAAGGAACGAGCTGCTAGCTCCTTGTTAGAAAAAACGGATTGAAAGAGGAAAAAAAAGAGGAGGAACAGGAAGAGATAGTTCCAGGTATTCGGTAACCCTTGCTGGCATGGCAGCTGATGCAGTACTCGTTGTGTAGCCTATGGCGTCATCCGATTATGTTGGCAATATTTTTGATGATAACAACTTCTATTTTATTCGTCTAATGTATTTAATTATTCCAGTTGATAGTTTGCAAGAAATATTCAAGCACACATTCTCAGGACCAAAAATAATCGAAGATATTTGGACTGTAACGTAAAAACCTTCAAACACGAAATGATCTCAAGAATTAAGAACTTTTATAGGGTATTTTTATAAAGCTCTGTATGGTTAAATTCTTGAGACTCTAAATGACCTTAATTCCTTTCATACATTTTAAAAATACAAAGTGCATTAAACTTAGAGTTCTTTAAAAATGTGCTAATAATATTTTTTCTTTAAATTTGATTATATTTTAAAATAGGCTAGCAATCTTTTTGATTTTGAAAATTTGATTTCAGTTTGAAAAATTAGCTAGCATAATTATCTGACTTTGAAAATGTTATTGCAATTTTAAAAATTGCAGACAAACAATTTCTTAACTTTGAAAATTTGATTTCAAGTTTGAAAAATTAGTTGTGCAACAATTTCTGACTTTGAAAATTTGATTCCAAGTTTGAAATTTAGTTAGGCACAATTTCTTTCTGACTTGAAAATTGAATTCCAAGTTTGAAAATTGGTTAGCAATATTCTGACTTTGAAAATGTGGTTGCAATTTTGAAAATTGGTATCAACAATTTCTGACTTTGAAAATATGGTTGCAACTTTTAAAAATTTGGATAAGCAATAATTTCTGACCTTGAATGTGATTTTTAATTTTTGAAAATTTGCTTGCAAATTTCACATTCTCTCCACATTATCTTCTGCTAAGGCCTATAAATACATATCATTATCTCTCACTCTCATTTTTAGTAGGCAAATCAAGTGAGAAACAAAAGCTTAGAACTCAAAGCATTCTTCCCTTTTCATATATTTCCAATTTTTCTTTGAGTCTTTCCAAGTTTAATTCAACAAAGTTCTAATGAGAGATATCATTGTAAAAGTTTCATTTGTATATCCTTCTCAAAAAAGAATTGTTATTGGGAAAGCAATGGCGAATGCTTGTCTCTCCCTCTCAAATCCTACTCACCAGTTTATTGTATCAAGAGGGTTGGTATGACCCCTTGAGGGTTGGTGTGACCCTTGGGTGAGGTGTGAAGGGATTTTCCACCATGTGAAGAAGAGTGGTGTACCTTGGCGTGTAATGTTTGAACTGAACTCCACCCGCAAGGAGTTTGGATTATTGGATTGAAATCTCAAGTTGTGTGCTTGGGGGATGTTGACGTAGGTCCAGGTAGAACCGAACCACTTAATGCCGAGTTTTGAATCTCTCTCTCCTATTCTTTATTATTTGTGTCTCATCTATATTCTTTGCATTATACTGCTTTCTTAATTACTCTAACACTTAATTCAGTATAATTTTTATTAACCAGAAAAAGTTTGTCAACAAAACCCTATTCACCCCCCTCTAGGGTTGATTATCTGGGCAACACTAGTGACAAACTTGGACGGCGAGGCCCCCAAAGTTGTCATACTCCCCCCAATCCAGAAGCTCTAAAGAAGGAGATTGAACACTCTTTTTAGGGAGAAGAAGAAGAGGTATCCTACAGTTATGCCGTCGAAGCTACTAAAGATTGGGGCAAATTCTGACACTGTGCAATAAAAGAGGAAAACTTCACTCCCTGACGCCAAGGTTAAGAACTCTCTTCCCATTGCATAAAAAATGAAAGGAGAAAGACAAGGGGAAAGACCAAGACGTTGGTGCCTCCCGCAAAAGGCATCGCGAGACCGGCACAAGCTCGGTCGCCTACTCCCCCTCCACCCCAATTTTTGCCCTTGACTTTTGGAACCCCGACCTATCAGTTAGGCGCTCAGTTGTTGCTGTCACCGATGACGACACCTCCCCGGCTCCCGCTCTTTCCAGACTTTTCCTTTTTGCTGTTGTGCAGGCTCAATTGCTGCCCGTTAATACTTTGCCCGAGCTCGGAAAGGACGACGAGGTGATGGCCTAAAGCTTATTCCATCATGTAGAACCTCTGGAGTATGTTCTTTACCCTCGGTTTGATTTTTCTTTCACTAAGTCTTGTAAAACTTGAATTGAATATTCTTTTTTCAGCCCTCCTAGAGACCTTTGGTGAACTACCAACTACCATCGCAAGAAGAAGTTTTCTCAATGATTTGAATGAACCCAGATGAAAGGCATACTATCTTGAGGATGACAAGGAAAGGTACCGTCCGAGAGCGGAATAAGGAGGGGGAAATCGCCTGAATCGCGTGGAGGCTTTCCACAAAAGGGAGGAAAAAATGAAACAAAAACGAGGGTTGGTTGGCATGCTTTGAACGAGCTTTGACGCTCCCTCCTAATCATCCTCGCCGTGGTCTTAGCTCTCCCACTAGTGGCTTACCCCGATCCATGGCCCAAGCCTTATTTGTCGATCCTCCTCCCAGGTTTTGATGAGGAGTACTTTAACCATCCTGCGAAGGGGGATGACAACACGCAAGCAGGCGCGACCGGAGGTGGATGCCAAAATTAATAAAGAATGAGGCAAATCGATCGAATTTGTTATGAAATACAGTCCAATAGCGGTACTTAACGCTCGTTCAGCTCCGCCACCGAGTGGAAGCCTGATATTTATCCCTCTTAATTTTGATTATTTAATGGAAACATTAATATGGAAGGTCCCTTCAGTTAATAATCAAAAATAATTTTAATATTTTGACACTTGTGTATAAACCACTTTAACTACTTTGCTTAATTACATGAATGGAGAGGAATTTGAATTTCAAAACCTTACAATTGAGCAAAATAATACATGGTCATCATAAAAGTATTACACTCAATTGGTGGTGTAAATTATGATCAGTTTAGTAAATATTACAAGGTGTATGTTAAAATAGTAGGTTGCATAATTATTGGTCGTATTTACGGATCTTTTGTTATAAAAAAATTATAATTTTTTTAATTACAAATTGATTATAATAAATGTTAAAATTATAATAATAATATTATCTTTTGAACGCATTATATATACTATTTTTTTAGGGGTATAATGTAGTCCTGACCCCATTTAATTAGATCAAACAATACAAAGCATCCACATTCCACATTGCCAGCGTAGATTATACATACTTTTTTCTTGTTCGCCCACTTGGTGCTGCTTTCGTTTCGTCAGCAAAACAAATCGAATCTTCTCGCTCCACCCCGCTTCTCTCTCTCCTAATAATCTTCCCTTTACTTTAATGTAAGGGTAATTCCACTAACAGTCCGTATGTTTTTTATAACTTTTCAGTTTCGTCCTTATAGTAATTCATTTAAACCTTAAAAAAATCTTATAATTTCAATTTGTTTCATTAGTCCATCCGTCAATACTCATTAAAAATTTCAAAACGTAAGCATGTAAATCTCAAATGGTCTTTTTTGAAGTATAATTATCCTACCTTTTGTCCCTACAAATGGCCTAATGACTTTTTACATGTTTTTCTTTAATTCAAATTGCTAATGATTATTAACAAAAGGACTACTCTAAAAATGGATTAAAACTGCAGAGTTCAAATTGTTTAACTTAAAACTATAAGAACCAAAGTGAAATTTTAATAAAATTAAATTTACATTTCCCTTTTCAAAGAGTGTAATATAAAGTTAGAATATTGCCCTTTTATTAATTGTCCTTTCATTTTTATAATAAATAACACACATTTTTTTCATAGATACGAGTTAGTAACACAATTTATTTTATCATTCATAGCACACTTTTATTTTTCGTAATTTTACATAGATAAATATATAAGAAATAGAGTGTAGATTTATAAAAATAAAGTATAATTCTTTTGTATTTGTAGGCACCACACCTGACGCTAATGGAGGAAGAATTTGGTAATTTTTGTGTTTATATATTTGAATTATCATAATGAAAAAATATTAGATACGTAAAAAGTAAAAGATAATTTTTAGTCCTAGTTTGGTGTAAAATAATTTTTTGTATTATTTTATTTTTATTAGACTTATTTTAGTTTTTAGCTAATTATTTCTTTTTACTTTCTTAATCCGTATTTATTAGAAGAATATAAAAACTAAAGTAATATAGTTTTTAACATAAAATCCACTGAAGGAAAAATTAAGCCAAATAACCGGCAATTTGGGATTAGTTTTGTCTTTCGATGCTTTTCATAAAATAAAATACTTTTTTTTTAATTTTCCTAATCAAAATAATCTACCTAAATAAAAAATCTTGACAAAAAATAAAAAATACTAAAAATAAAATTAATTTAAATAAAAATAAAAATCATTATCCAAAATTATACCTCATCTTTTGTCCTACTATAATATATATGCTTTCTTTGTGATTATTC
>VIGQ01000902.1:15000-17500 GCA_009663005.1 Actinidia chinensis | reverse complement strand
ATGATTTAGTTATATTAACGAGTAAATCAAATGTCCAAGCATGGCAATCTTGAACATTTAGTTCTATTCATGCATGACACCTTTTTTTATTATTATACAAATTTCTCTTTTACATTTTTGAAATTAAACTACCACTCGTGTAGAGTTAGGCTCTTTGTAACAATGAATTATAGGGTTAGCTCTTTGTAACAATGAATTATATTTTTTTTTTTTTTTCGGGTTTTCTACATTTTCTTTGGATAGAAAATAACATATAGGTATAGACTGTAAATGAGAGGCTTAAATCCTCTCGTAATTACTTACGTGTTGGTTGGGATCTTTATTTATTTATTTATTGCTTATTTAGCTGATTTGACTTTTGAGTTTCTTCTTATGTAGGAAAAAAAATTAACAAATTTTTAGAAATTTTGAAATAATTTATTCACAAATAAATAGATCATTTTCAAATGATTTTTTTTTCTCTTTAATTGATTGTTTTCCAATTTATATAAAAAAAATTTATTTCCATATTCTTTGTAACATGACAATCGAAAATTTGAGAGGCTTGATCAAGAAATTTAACTAAAATTTTAAAAAAAACTCAAAAAAAATTAATAAAATCAACTCAAAATACGTTAATCAAACGGCATTTTATGATCAATTTTTCTTAATCAGCATTGTTACAGTCTCAAAACTTAAATTAGAAAGAAAATTATTTGACTGTAAAATGAATATCGAGATTTACTGAATGTGGAGAGTCAGTACCTGTAATCTGGGACCTCACATTTTGAATTCGAAGAACTTTCTTAAATCCCAAAATTCAGACAATAAGTTTTGCCCCTTTTTGAATTTTCAAAACATTTTTTTTTATTTGGGTAAACACATCTTAAAAAGGGTTAGAATCTATGTGAAGCATGAGGACCAATATTGGAGCTTGACGTTAAAACTACGAATGATAATCACAATGTTGGGCCCACTAACCAGCTGTGGATAGTGTAACACAACAATAGCTGAACGTATCCACGAGTTATTCATCGATAAAAACCTGCTTAGGATTGGGCAATAGGCCCCACACCAAAGAGTACAATAATTCTTTCATTGATGTGATAATGAATTAGATTCATCTGAAGTGGGGCAGGAATTCTCTGAAGTGGGCGTAGAGGTTTTTAGAATGTATAAATAACGCGTTTGTAATTTTATAATTAAAGCGACATCGTTTTGATCCTGATATGAACGTTATCGTTTAGAGTTAATTAAAACGATTATCATTTTAATACTTAAAATGCCAAAAATTACATCATTTTGTAACTCTAAAAATACTTTACATGAAATTGCACTTAAGAGGATCCGAACTCTGATTAAGGCCATGTCTCAACCAACGTGGAGACCCCCCAAACCAGGGTGCGACACCCATTTGATGTAGAAACGAGCTAATCTTTAGTCAAAAATAAGACTACACTTGATGTAATTTAAGTATTTAAAATTTATTTTTAATCATATATTAATTATCTTAAAATTTACTAATATGATCAAATACAAATCAATATCTATTCAATATTATTTTAATATATGAGTATTAAATCATATTGATCGACTATTGATTTGTACCAAATAATATGACTATTGTATAGTACTAAAATATCTCTGATAAGAATTACATATTAAACTATTTAGCTCATTAAAACAAACTCAAAATGAGACCTAAAAAATGTTGGAATGGCATCATTACAATTAGGGACGGCCGACACATTTTTTTTTTTAGTGTTATAGTTTTTTTTATAAAAAATTGAACCCATAAAAGAAATATATTTGACCCTTTTAATAAAAATTTGTGTTTAAAATTTTACATAACAATATAACAAATTCTAGAGCCAACACGAAACAATCCAAAAGAGAAGCTAGGTCCTTGTTTAGACTTCAAATTGTCACTTCATTTATTTGTTTATTATTACAATTAGTGTCACCTTTTACATGTATTATTCTTTCATTGCCTTGCCTTTCATTAACTTTATCGATTTTTATTTACCCATATTTTAAATTGTGTTTGAATTAAGAAATTAATAAAATAAATAAAAATTAAAAAATTAGAAGATTCATAACCAAATACAGACTTATATGGGAGTGAGAATATCACCATTGTACGTGGGTCGTTAAGATGTGAAACGCCATTATTGCAATTTCATTATTGATAATTGAAACTGACTTTATATTAAACATGGTGATCAAAAATAAAAAGTATTAAAATAAGCTTCTCAAGATTTAGCATTTTAAGTTATTTTTTGACTCTAACACAGCTTCTACCCCAAAAAAAAAAGAAAAGAAAGAAAGAAAAGAAGAGCTAAGGCATGCAACAAATTGGATCCGCAAAATATGAGTTTCACCATCACGTAAGTATCCAAATGCACTGGATATAACGTCAATTTATGTATATTTGCCCTTGGCCATCTTTGCTTTGACACCTCACCTTCTTGTTTTGTTAGGTTTACCCACACTAAAGGAAGCTTAATGCAACTATACCAAA
>VIGQ01000902.1:2500-5000 GCA_009663005.1 Actinidia chinensis | reverse complement strand
TGTAGTTTTACCAAAATTTGAGCTTAGCCCCTGTAGGTCCAATTTAAACAAGAAAATGCTAACCATGAGAAAAAAAAAAGTGTTAAATAAGTGTAAAAAATATCTAAATATCAGAAAAATTATATATGCAAAGAATGTATAATATAGATGTACAGTGTACATTAACCCGCTTTTAGTCAGTGGTGGTTAGCAAAATCGTTTTAATAATTAGGACCATGTAATTAATCAACGTTCAAGTAGTATCATGTGACATTTACACGTGATACTCCTAACCAATTACGCATTAAAAATTTTTGCGAGTAAAATATGATAACTCACATTTGTTTAATAGTTAGGCAACAAGTGGTAATCCATAATGTGTATCACATAGGTAATGCCACATTCCGGAAGTACTGAATAATTTTTCTTTTAATATGGCTTAAATGTATTCCCTTAAATTACTTGTCAACAAAACTGAACGAAAAGAAAGCACCTAAAAACTCACATAGCCATGTTTAGAACCCAAATTTATAATTATCAATAGTGATAAAATTATTCTCCATAAAGGAATGTGTGAGATTCACGTATTCACATTCCGTCAAAATACCTATAACGAGTATTGACAAGGTGTGACATTGGAACCAATTTTGAAATATTAAGTTTTTAATTAGGGGTGTGCATGAGTCGAGGTGGGTCGGGTCTGTAACAGACTAAAAATCGACCTGACCTTTGTCGATTCTCTATTTTTTCACCCAAAACTGATCCGATCGTCCAAAATGAATTGAACCGAACCAACCCGAGTGAGTTCGGTTTGGTTCTCAGGTTTATATCTATCGGGTCAAGTCAAGTTTGTCAATTTATTTAAAATTTTGGAAAAAAAAGATAGACGTTAAAAAATACATATAACCCTTACATAATAACACATTATTTAAAATAATATAAATCAACATTCAACGCACAAAAATCTCCAATGAGTGCATTGTATAACTATATGATTGGTGTATATATTTCGATCCCGTGTTAGGTCGGGTTCGGATTTCTCCTTAGTTTCAAATGAGTATAGACGACCCGAGAATTAAAAATCCGGAGTCTATGGTTCTACAATTTTCTCTAGACCTACCGAATCATGGCACGGTAGAACCGAACCAACCCGACCAATGAGGTCGAGTTGATTCGGTTCTTGGGTCCCTCGTGTTTTTTGTGCACCCCTAGTTTTAATTATGAAAATAGAACTTTAAAAACGTAAAACAGGCATTGACCCGCGGGGAGGGGGGAGGAATGGGAACCGAATTTGAAATATTAAGGTTTTAGTTATGAAAATTAAAAGTTTAAAGACCAAAGTAAAGTTTTGGTCAAACTATAAGGCCCAACAGTGGGATTTAACCTATACACAGACGGTTGATGAATCTATAAGTCTAGGTTTGAGATGGTCAAACTATAGTTTAATGGCATGGCATGCACGCGAGGTGGGTACGAGACAGGAGAGGTTTTCTAGGGATACGGCCGGTCACAGGTAGGGGGCACGTGGCAGGGAGAGAGGAGTTTTTAGGGATTGTTGGGGTCCACTTTTTAGCATCTAACAGGAGAAATTATTTGGTGTTCTTATAGCATTGCTCTACACCAATCGGGCGCATGTGCGTAGATTAGCTATAATTCAAATAAAAATAAATGAATATTACTGTTTAAATCAATCACTCTAAATTTATAACACCACTAATATTTGGTTCAAGAGCACTAAATAATTGCTCGTATTGCGGTCGCGTAGCCGTCAGTGGCGTGCTCGCCAGTGTCTTTGATCTTTTCTGATATTTTCCTGGTACTCTATATAAAAAGTGAGTCCTTTCAGTTTTGTTAATTCTCATTTGGCCCTTCACATTTTACTAGTTACGATGGCCAAGTTTGGCCATTTTTTTTTAAAAAGATTTTTTAATTGCCTAATTTGCTTTAATTTTCAATATTTAAAACTTATTTTTAGTGAGTTTTCTTAAACGTTTGATTAAAATTTAATATTTTCTTACTCTTCTTAACTAGAAGAATCTAAAAATAAAAAAAATCTGTTCAAATTTGGAAACATTCCACTAAATGAAAAAAAATAATTAATTTTTATAGTAATTTTTTTTAAATTAGATTAAATATTTTATATTTTTAGAGTTTGTTTGTCAAGGGGAACTGAAAAAATAAAAAATTATGATCAACCATAAAAAAAATAAAAAATACAAAAAAAAATAAAAATCAAAACAGCTAAAAAAATATTTTAAAAATAAAAAACTAGGGGCGGAACTAGGCCCACGGGAAGCAAACATTTTTCAAGCTTATGATTATTTTAATATAAACTACAAGGCTTAAAATAATTGTAAAATGTTAAGATCTTAAATAACTAAAGAATATCGATTTGTACGGAAATATACATGGTGGTATTTCTGCCAATAGAAGGAAGTATTTCTTTCGAACAACAGTTTTAGCCTTTAGGACTAGTTTGGGTCAAGTTATTTGGGTTTTCGTTATTTTTCATTTTTAGTAA